>DWQW01008223.1:0-14174 GCA_018249695.1 Heliconius erato demophoon
CCCTGGGCGAAATAATGCGTGTCGGTGAACGATCTCGGCGGATTTACATTTATCTTTTCCACTGACACAATGTGTTTGCTAATTTTGTACAAATAGTGACAAAACGTGCTCCTGTGGAATGTGTTTTTGAATGGATTTTTGTGTATTAAATATATTTTTTTGTGTGGTTTTTGGATTTTTTTTAAATAAGTTTTGCCTTAAAAAGGAAAACATAGGCTAGATAGAGAGAACATGGTGAAAAGACACTCGATTTTCTACTTTCTGCTCGAAAGAAAGAAAGGAAAATATGGATTATTTTGATTGATAATTAAACTCAACGTCGCCGTAATTCCTTTAAACAGCCAATCAAATCTATTAGTTCAAAAATTTAATTAAAAAAATTAACTGATACGATAAATTAAATGGCCTTAAATACGTAATTAATAGGTGCGTAATTTAAATAAATATTTAATTTCCTCGGGTGGGAATCAAATACACAACCAGTACTTTTTACAGGCAAACTTTGTACCCATGCGCCACAACTGGTCTCATAAGATACTAATTTATTGTACGAAAATAAATTTGTGGCCGTAGTGGCAAAGTTTGTTCGAATCTCATTTAGAGGGAATGAATTACTTTCATTTTTTCACGCTAGCACGCAATATTTCAAAATTTATCCATTGCGTGGGAACGGAGTGTCCTAACACTATATTCCTTCTACCTACATACATAAAGAAATGCAGTATATACCTTGTAATTATAGAAAAATATTGCCAAAACAGTCTCTTATATCTAACGATCATCATGTTCAGTCGGACGAGTTGTTTTACTATAATATAATTGTTATACTAGACATTTGTCACAAAATCGCGATCACAGTAGACAAAATTAAATTTGAATATAGATACGGCACAGATAAGCGCGTTACCAGAAACTGGAACGAAGGGGGGCTGTTTTTGACAAAGTTTCACCCCCAATTCTTGTCATATCTTGATAGTTTGTGGGAGCTTGCATAAATTATCCGACATCAAATAGTTTCGTCTTCATAGAATAGAGACAAAGTTGTAAACCGCCATTTTCCACCGTAAAAGTTGGTAAGTTGTTGCGAATTCAATAAGGGTCCCGGGGCACCTTGATGGCGTTGGTGGGGAAAAAATTATAGTCAAATTGTGTTATTGGAATATATTGGTAGGTGAAGTTTGGTTTTCAAAATATTTTTGTTTTTTTAGATTTTCACCCTTACTCGCTTAGTAATGTTGATCGAATTCACAAACTTAAGACACTCCACTCACAGTTCACCTAAATTGAGACATTGCATATTAAGCGAAGGAACTCAACGCTACACTTTATTTAGCAGAGTGAGCCTTCTGAAAAAAGGAAGCACCTACAACAAAAATTTGTTTAGTAATTAATATTTATTAATTGTTTTTGTAATCTAATATTCAAATTGTACTATTAAACTATGTAAAACTATCTAAAACGATATATATGGATATATTTGAAAGAATGATCTACTATTATATATAAATAGTATGTAGAGAGAGATGTCGGCAAGTGCTGCGTGGCGCAGCAATAGAGCATTTGATTTGTTCAATGTGAGTTCGATTTCCACTGAGGTGTAGTTAATTATTTTAATTTCCTTATTTTAGTCGCATTCCACCACACAACACGCTATGTCTCGACAATTAGAAATGTAGGGACCAAAATATCTTTAGACTAGATTCCCTTTGCCTACCCTACAATATGCGTGATACAGCGTGAAACTCCAAAAAATCTATATCCTAATACAAACTTTAACAAAGATTAGGCTAAACAAAGTTTAACCAAATGGCCATACAGCCTGAAGTCCGCAACAATCTGCTAACCGTAAAGGCGTTTCACTAAACTACGCAGGTAACAAAACCGCAGACCGCACGCCAACTCGAATTTTGGAAGTTAACATCTTGCCGATCAATTGAAATAAGCGCAAAACCACATTCAAAATACTTGTGAGGCTAATAAATCTTTATATAAATATATAATATTTTATAAATTTGTGCTTTACGCTTTACATTACGAATATATTTTTCTCTTTTTTTAGGCTTTACGCTGTATTCCGCATATAGCAGGGTAGGCCGAGGGAACCTGAGATCTTAGTGTTAAGACACTCCGTTCCCATCAATACGTTTCCGTTCCTCATTTCCCGCCGAATTCTGGAATTTGATGTTGAGTGACGGGACTCAACGCCGCGCTTTGCCACGTTACCTGAGCGAGAAAATAAAAATATTAAATATTTCGTTTTCGTGAGTACGAATCGACCACGAATCTGTGGCATTTATAATCACACTCTGGTTCCCCTGCGCCTCTAGAGTACCTTTGCCTGCCCTGCTATATGCGGGATACAGAGTGAAGCTGATTTGATTTGATATAATTTTTATTTATAACAAAATTATATTTTTTTACGTTCACATGGTATCCCAAATATAGCGAGGTTAGCAGATGGAACTTAATGCTAAGAAACTTAACAGTCGTGGGTTTGATTTGTTGGGTTTCGGGGACTGAATTAATTTCTTCGTAAGACGTCCCCCGTTTAGTCCTTAGTTCTTAACTACACGCTTTATCCCTAGCGGGGTGGTCAGAGAGAACGGAGCGACAAACGCTACGGAAGTGGGGCCATTTAATATGAACTATTTTAAAAAATTGAGGCCGCACAGAGTATATAATCAATAGGTTCCTTTTATTTTTTAAACATTTTTAAAGTATTATTCCACACTTAGGAAAGAAAAATACTTATTTAGAAAACGTATAAAAATTTGAATGCAGCGGGACTCGAACCCGCGCCTCCTGGAACCCGACCAGGCGCTCTGACCACTAAGCCATCCCTTTATTTCCCATGCGTCATGCTGAATATAGTTTGAAACTAAAAAAAATAAAGTTGCGTTTTTGAGTTACTATATAAGACAGAAAGAAGAAGGGATATACATAATAATTAATATCTATACAATTCTTTCTATTTAAGCAAGATACCTATTAGTAAAAACGGCAAACACCAAAACTGCAACTAAGTCCACTACAAATCACTTTCAAAATTTATTAAATTATATTTTTTAAGCCTTCATTAAGTATTAAATATGTCTATTTCGTTTTTAACTTAATTTACTCAGTGAAGTTCATCTTGCAAAAGTTTTTCCTGTATCAAAAAGGGTTCACCTAAAAGGGGACGTAATAAAGTATCCAATTTCCTCTCCAAGGCAGGAAGGAAGGTAACAAAAGAATTATTGGGGGCCTTAAATATTATTATATATTTTTTTATATAAATGAAATACGACAAATTTAAGAAATGCATTTATTTATCTCAAGCTTTTATTTCTTAAAAAAAGCAAATAAAAGTTATTAACGCTCTGGTAACAAAATAAAGCACGATGTTGAGTTCTACTCAAAGCGGAAAGTGAAGATAGAGTTTTTCTCACTAAAATCTCATGATTAATTAACGGTACAATTTTCGTTGTCATAATGCTATATAGAAAAATGTAACTTAGCTGAACTAAATAAAATAACTAAATAATAATAAATATGTAGAACTCCTATAAGGAGGACGTGTGTAGGTTCGATTTCCACTCGGGGCAATGTTTTATTTTACTATTCCTCGTTCTGGTAACGAGGCAAAGCGAAGAATCCCATAAAAAACATAAATGTGAGCCAAGTTAAATGTTAAGTAATGCTTCGATCTCGACTAGAAAATTCAAACTCTTAAAATGACTGGGCTATTTAACAATCGACATTTTTTTACCCACTTCGACATGCCTACTACGACTTTACTTTGCAAGTTAGTTGACTTTCAGCTTGTACCGGACTATGAGTTTGATATTTTGATTGGTGCCTGGTGGTCAAAACAGTGTATTCAAATTTAGAACTTGAATTTTATTCAGATTTAACACAAAACTTGGGATCCATATAAATCACCCATTATTTCGTTGTTTACATGTATCACAAGTTAAGCAGTGTTAACGAATATGCAAAATTTTGTGTATGTAGATAAATTGATTTACGCGATTGCACGTTTTCAGATTTTTTACTTGGCTGCAAACGCTGGCGCGTGTCTTTATATTTGTAGATATGATGTAACATTTTTATACATATATATATATTATTAGCATACTTTATTGTAATAAAAAATAACAATATAATTATTGTCACCAGGGTCGCGGGTTCGGACCTGATTACCAACAAGGCACACGGATGCGAGCGCGGGTAAGTTATTATATAACTATAATTATTTTTTTATAGCATTACGTTGTATCCCGCATGTAACAGGGTAAACAGAGAAGAAACCTATTGAAAAGGTAATCTGTTCCCCACCCACCGCATGTTGAGTGGCGGAATTAAACGCTGCGCTTTGTTTTTTACCATATCAACTTTGCTCTAGACATCTACTACTCTATATGTGGGATATAGGGTAAAGCTATAAAAAATGTTCGAATTAAGGTTTTACCTGTCTATTATACAATATGTTGAAAAGCTCAAAAATGGTCAAAAAAATTATATTACAAAACTTTAGGCAATATTCCACACATACTAATAACATTATTCAGTCTTATTTCGAGACACTGACAAAGATTGTCAAACTTTAAACCGAATACTTTTTTAAAATACTTCACTAGCTTTCTTTATTTTTAATTAAAAGTGTATTTTAATTTATATTGTTTTAATTAATTTTTAATTTAAAGTGTGATTTGTATCCCACATTTAAAACTTAGAGTAAAACCTAGTGAGAGACCTAGACACCCAGAGATATGATACATCGTTCTCCACGTACCGCCCAATTATCACGACATTGTTTATTGAGTGACGGAGTTCAACGTCACGTCTTGTCTTTTTATCAGATTGAGTATTTTAGCATAAGGTTCTGTCTAATTAAACTATGGTGTTAAATACCGCCACTCAATAAAAAAATTAAGCACAATATTATTTTATTAGATTATCATTATTGAGGCCAGTTGTGGCGCAGCGGCACAAAGTGTGACTGTAAAACCGACTGGTTGTGGGTTCGATTCCCACTCGAGGAGATGAAATATTTACTTAAATTTATATTTCCATTTCTTCCCTCTGGTATCAAGGCAAAGCGTGGCGTTGAGTTCTGCCACTTAACACGCAATGCCTCGAGAATTCGGCAGAAAGTGGGGAACGGAGTGTCTCAACACTGGGTTCCCTCTGCCTACTCTGCTGTGTGCGGGATACAGCGTGAAGCTCATCATTATTGACTCTACAATATAAGGCTACAGGAAGCTATTTCATTTAGAAAATTAATTCAACGTCTAACCAATATCTAATTATGTTTACAAATATCTTTATATTTGAATTATGATCGTTATATATGACTAAAGTGGTGAAGCGGGATTCACACTGAAAGTCCCACGTGACTTAGCAAGTTATAATGAAAGGTAAATTTTGATATCGCGGTTATGTATAGTTAAATGTTACGTTAGATGTAAAACGATATAATATCTATTTTAGAACTTAGAGGGCTTTAATAATCAGTTATGGCCTTCGATCTATTTTGAATTTTGTAACGGTATATTTTATTTAATAGCTCTATGAAATAAATGGTGAATTTAAAAACATTGCGTGTATTAAAACATTGCGTACGAAACTCAATATGGCAATTTGACTTGTTACCTGAACGAGAAAATAGAAATGTTCCATTCGCACCAGTGGAAAAAGCCGATATGAATCCTGTATTTCTAACTGAATGGAAATTGAATGGAAAATTTCGAGACATTTTTATATGGCAGAGCTCAACACCAGGCTTTGTCTTTTCACCAGAGCGAGGAAATGAAGACAGTTCATCCCTCCAGTAGCAATCGAATTCACAGTCGTCGCATTTATAGCAGTGGAGAAAAGTGGAGAACAAAATATCTAAACACTAAAGCCGCTTTACCTCTACCACTAAATACTTATATTTTTTTATATATTTAACAACGTGGCTAGAAAGGTCTTAGACAAAGAGAACTTAACTAAGATACTCTGTTCCTCTATACGGTCGAATTCGTAACATAGCAATCAAATCAAAACGCGCACAATCGCGCTTATAATCATTTTCAAAAATTCACCAAAATAACACTCCATTCAAAATATTATCAAAGCATTAGCAAACTCTGACACTTTAGGTGTTAAGGTATTTAACGCATCATATCAACTGTAATAACATGAAAATTTTCAACGCACACCGAGTGTCTATTGTGCGTCTCTATTGTGTGTAGCGTTACGCGACCGCACCATGTAGCGTGGGTGCCGCAAATCGTCTTGTTGGCAAGTGGAGACGGAACGGGAATTTGTTACGGCACCCAAATACGGTTGTGTAATTATACGAAAGATTAAAGGCGAATCATGTGGCTTCCAAACAGTTCAGTTATTTAGGATTAGTTTGAAATTAACTATTTTTTGTTGTTATAGTACAAATTATAAGTATTATTATAAGGATCTTAAGTATATTTTTTTAAATATTATTATGAATTACTCCGAATAAGATCTTGGAAAGGATAAATTGGCACTCTACTTACTTATTAATAGCAATAAAATTATTATTCTTAGATAGATCAGAATATTACAAAATATAATAAGAACTATTATATACAGATGTATGATATGGCAGCATAACTTTTGTAACATAAAACAAGTAAATTGTATGAATTATAAACAAAACAGAAATGCGACTGCATAAACCAAAATAATATATCCAGTAACACTCGAGCTATTAAAACAAATCCAACGGCATATCATATATCAAAATCAGTTTACTGACGTAACAGTTACAAAAGAATAAAAGAACCGACATACGTACAATATTGTAGGCAGGAAAAACATAACTCTCCTTTTGGGCTATCCACCGCAGTCGGTTAAATATATTAAAAATTGAGTAAACTGTGGCGCAGCAGTCTCACTATAATAATTTAGTCACGTGGTGAATCGCCTAAGCTGTCTAGATGAGATGAGTGAGCATGGGAGATCATGCCAGTGGACAGATTTATTGCTTCGATAACAACGTTCGACAATATTATATACAATGACTTACATGATATAACAAACAAACATGATATATGGAATATTACATTTACCATTTTAAATTACTATAAAGCCCAAAAAAAGAATAAAATGTAGCTTCACGCCTTTTCTCGCATTGCAGGTTTGATAGAAAACATTTTTTTTTGAATTCCTCGGTTCCATCGAATTCTCCTCTTACCGTCCAATTTTAGAGTCGTTGCGTATTGAGTGGCGGATGGCACTGCTTTTTTGTCTTGTCACTGTCTTTGTCTTGTCAAATAACTGTGTTCCCCGAGAATCGAATCCACAATCGTCACGTTTACGCTACACCAAGGCGGCCTCACTTTTTTCCAATATTGTAAAAAAACGGGAGAAAAATAAAATTCTTCCTCATGGAGCTACTGCTGTCGCAGAAACAAACAGCCTCAGCCTAAGGGCGTCCTCCATCTTAATTAAGGCACGTGATCTGAAAGGACGTGATTATTGCTTGGGATTGGAAAAAAAACGGGAAATTTCAATCATGGCATCTATAACGTGAACAATTTCAATCGCAGCGTCCTTTTAATTACTGATCTGAAAGGAGCTTGCTGCTAATATCTTCGTTTTGTTAATCTTGTAGCGTGTCGGTTTCGATAGATTTATGGTATGAACGCCTTAGTTATTTTCTTTTTTTAGAAGCTTTATTTAACTATAATATTATTCTTTTTAAACTTACGACAGGCAAAAGTTAGATTAGTTATTTTTTATTATTAGATTATTGTTTCATAATCCTCACTTTAAAGCAAGCCAGTCTTTTGAAAAGCTTGCGTGGGAATACAGGTGGAATACGCAGAGGCATCTTAGAGATTGTCATTAGATTTGGCGCGTCAATCGAAATCCCTTTGTGAGTAACCACCATGGAAAATACACCATGGATAAGACAGTCCAAATGTATTTTCGATTACATTCATTTATATTATCAAATTATTGCTATTTTAATAAATATTACAATTTATGATGGTGGTGGATATTGAAAATGCATGGCAGTCTAAACATTTTAATTTAATGTATTATTTTATTTATTATTCACGTACGCTTCTCCTTTTTTTCTTTTTCTTTTGTTATTTGATAACAAAAGTTATACCAGTCATATGCATAACCGAATACCTCGTTATTTCTCGAGTCTAGCAGTAAGGCGCAACGAAGCACAGGATATTTTCACTTTGCACGAAATATTTCTAAATTGGCGGAAATTGGAATACTCTATTTATACGACACAATATGAAAATATGATACCTCCCGACGGCACCATCAGTATTGTCAATAATATTTATTTGACGCTAATCATGGTGCAGGGTCTCAAACTTCCTGTAAACCCGACAGATTGTGGGTTCGATCCCCACTCAAGCAAATATTTTTTTATTATATTTTCATTTCCTCGCTCTGGTAACGAGGAAAAGCGCGGCGTTGAGTTCTGCTACTGAGCACACAATGACACTACAAAATTCGGTGGAAAGTTGAAAACGGAAGTGTCTTAATAGGTACGAACACCGGTTAAAACACCTTAACGCTTCCGAAGTCTCCTCTATCTACGCTGATAAGTCCAGAATACAGCGTGGAGGTAGAAAAATAAATTATTTTAAACTAAATTTTGGTAATTGATAAACTTAAAACTACATGTAACATTAGCTTTTATTATATGGACATTACAGGACTATATTTGACTTATAACACATAAGTACCCGAGGTAACTTTGACCTCAGGTATAAAAATAGTTTCTAAGATTAGCATGGTCAACTAAATAAACGCTTAAGTTTTATAGTATTAATGAAGATATATACATACATATAAATATTATACATTTACGTGTACGTACATCAATCCTTACACATTGACAAACGTTACATGTCAAAGTAAATCAAGCGAGTGATTGCAACATCTGTCTGTTTATAATCACTGATTTAGCACTAAATGCAGTCCAAATGCCGTATCACATTAGACACTGTGATGGTGGTAGTATACTTGCTTTAAATAATCCAGTTGAATTTATTGAAGGATTATTTATAAAAACAGGTTAAGAGCCAGTCCGATTTGCGCACGAAGGGTTCCGTGTCATTATCTATTAAAAAGAGCGAAACAGTCGGGTTTTTTGTATTTATTTTATAATATTTCTACATAGTGGCAATAGAAATACGTCATTTATAAAAATCTCAACTATCTAACTAAGACACATAGCCAGATACAGCCTAGTGAGTAATGACATACGGACAGACAGACGGTGGAGTTTCAGTAATAGATTTTAGATTTTTTACCCTTTGAGTACGGAATCCTAAAAAAAATATGATACTATTTTTATCATTTTTAAAGTGTTATTGCACACTTAGGAAAGAAAAATACTTAAACGAATAAAAAAATGAACATAGCGGGATTTGTATCCGCGCCTCTTGGAGTCTACTATTTTATATGTTTTCTAAAAGAAATGATACTACTCTAAATAGAAAAAATTCGGTATCACTATAAACGCTCTGGTTGTGAGGTCGCTTCCCATTTGGAGGAATGATTTATTTTCATTTCATCGTTCTAGGAACAAATCAACTCATTGTTCAAACTCAAAACTCAAACTCTGACAATCAGTGTAACGGAGTCTTTTAACACGAGGTTTACTTTACGCTGTCTACTCTGCCATATACGGGACACTGGGTGGAGATAAAAAATATCTTATACTGTACATCGGGACAAAAACATAAAATACAGGCAATGATTTTACAAAAAGTATTTCCATTTTTCCACTTTAGTAGACATAATACGGTGTTAAGTTCCACCACTTAACACAGCATGTCTGAAACTAGCGGAGTAAGAGAAAACAGAGTGACTTGACATTAGATGCTCTGCATACCCTACTATTCCATAAAATAAAAAAAGAAAAAACTTGGCTTAAGGACCAAAACTTGAATTTACCTATATAATAAACAGAATCGAACACACTACCTTTTTACAACAACAATAGCTCTTTTAACTAAATAGATGTTCATTGTAATAATACGACGTGAACTAGCAAATACAACTATTATTCAGGATTCTATTGCGCGTAATGTTGTAGAAAATTGACCTTTCTATCTAAAATGAGATTAACGCTTGGTGGACGCTAACTATTGTACTAAATGTCCATACATACTTTACCATCGATACCTATTATGTTATATAGGTTTCAGATAAGGATTGGATGAAAATTATAAAAAAATATACAATTTAAAATATTAATATTTGTATACTTAATATATATTATATACTTTGTTTTCATGAAATTAAGAAGGTAAAATAAAAAAATTGTTTCCATTGAAATTTCCAAAAATTCTTTCTTAGTGCTGCCTCACAGTCCCTAACCTACCTACATGCCAAATTTTAACTTTTTAAGATAATTTGGCCCGTAGCAAACCGAAGACGTATATAGTTTTAAGAACTAAATTTCAAAGGACAAATTTAATTATATAAAAAAATATTCTTTTTCCACTTATTATGGAACCTATTAAATGCTTAACTTAACTATGGTCAACATTTAATTCTATAAAATATATAATATACCAAATTGGCTCATACAATGCTACTAATAGAAAATTTAAATTAGATTTTTTAATGAATTCATAAGAAACATAAGGTAACATTCAAAGGTGTCCAATTTACTTACATTCTGAACAAAGGTTGATTCTGAAAAGTTTATGAATATACCGGGGCGACTGGACCTCCAATTAGCGTTTGGTCTTTGTGCTATACATACCTTCCTACCCTGAGCTCCTCATCGGTCTTAGGATTTTAGAATCTACCATATATTATATATTTTTAAAATCAAATTAAGTCAGCTTCACGCTGTATGCCGTACACTACGGGTAAGCAGGATGAACCTAGTGTTAAGACATTCCGTTTCGTCGTCGTCCATTTTCTATTGATTTCCAGAAGTATTGCGTGTTGAGTTGCGGAACACAACGCCGCGATTTACTTCGACAGTAGAGCGAAGAAATGATAATTAAAATTTTAATACATATTTCATTTTCTCAAAATGGGCCTTGAAAGCAGTCGCGTTTACAGTCACATACTTGTACGGTGTGCCTCATTATATATATTTTAACATGCTTTAACTAGATCACCTTGTAAAAATAATAAAATAAAAAAAAATCTTAATTTGACCCAATCGTAATAACTGTATAATCATAAAAATTGCAGTGATATGTTCGTAGCTTCAGTGCTAATAAAATAATATGGTATCTTTCTAACTTATCTGATGATGGAGCCAGGATCTGAATAATAGAACTCTTCAGAGTTTACCAGTATGTTATATAGCGCTCGGTGTCACAGGTGGAAAATTTATTTCATATTATAATGTGTCCGTCTGATAGGCGACCGAGCCACAAAATGCTGACAAGAGGGAGATCGGGTGAACGGCGCCAGTGGGAAAGGAATTTCTTCTTTTCCCACACTTATTATTCCATCGTGGAATAGTTAAGTCGTAGGTTAAATTAGATTTAGTTAGGGTTAAATTCGCGTTTCTATTCTCTTATATATAGGTTAGATTTATTTTTTGTATTTTTTTTTATTTAATAAATTAAGTATACATATAAAAAATCGTATTTTGTTTACCCTCCAACTGCAGCGCTCGTAACTAGTAAACCACTTGAGATTTTTATTTTTTTTTCCACTATAATATTGGCCGAAAAAAAAAACAATATTAGCTCCGTTTCATTTCATTACGTAGAAGATTTATCGATATTGAGTCCCACCTTAAGTGAGTTTCAAGAACAATAGTTATTTATCGAGAAACTTGACGGATCGGCCGGCAATTGAGCCAGTCATGTCGGGTGACCGCATGATGGATGGCGCTGACATGACAGATAAGTAAGGCGTTTAATTAATAAATTACTATCATTTGTTTTGATTAGGTGTGAAAAAAATTAAAATTTATAAATGAAGTTTAAATATTCTAGCAATTTGGATTTTGTTTCCGTTTTGCATTTTATTTCTGCACTTACAGTTGCATGTTTTCACCTCTGCGCCACGACTGGCCTCAAAAAATATATCTTAGTATATATTTGTATTCTGCGTATAGAAATGTAGATAGAGATAACCTAGGTTTAAAACAATTTGTTCCCCACCTATCACCCAAACGGAACTCAACGTCGCAACTTATCTTAAATGGAACGGTAATTTAAGAAGATTTATTTAATACATTCATCTACAAATAGTTGCCCTCAGAATAGTTATACCATTCTGCTCCAAAAATCCATTATAAATTACTAAACCCTAACCTAAGCCTATTATAAAGATAATACTTTATTATTTTGATAAAATCTGTTCGAACTGTAATCAATCTAGTTAAATCGGGCAACCACATGACGGATTAGCCAGACACTGGTATAGTTAAATATCATGCAAATTCGAGGCCAGTCCTGGCGAGTGCGACTATAAACGTGACAGGTTGTGGGTTTGATTCTCACTCGAGAAAATAAGATACCTATTTAATATTTTACTATTTTTTTCCTCGTTTTGGTGACGAGGCATATCGTGACACCCAATATATACCTCAATAATTTAGTGGAAAATGGGGAACGGAAGTGTCTTAATCGGAACGAAGTGTCTTAACTATAAGTTTCCAAGTTCCTTTCCTTCGGTGTGCTTTATATAGGGTGATAGAAAAAAAATGTAAAGTGTTAGCTCTACCCCGTGTTCCATATATCAGGGTAGGCAGAGGGAATCTAGTATTTAAACTTTAAGACAGAGAGAAAATTGTTAAATTCGTTTCCTCGCTTTGGCGGCACTCAACATCGTTTCATGTTTTCAGACCAGTCAACTCGCAATGTCTCGAATTTAAGCATAAAGTGATAACACAGTAGATATCTTTACACACTAAAAAAATCATATTGTAAATATTTTCCGGAATTGAACTAACAACCACCACTTATAACTTCAAAGAACAGCTATACCGCTAAGGTTTTATGTTTTAAATTATCGAATAGCAATTTATTGAGTCAAGCCGGAAGGTCTCATGGTACCCGGAAATTGCCTACTAATTATATTTACTGAAATAATCTGAGATAAAAAGATTTTTTATATTGATGTCAATAATTAAATTACGTAGTATATATAATTAATAAGGGATGTTTTAGTGAATATTAGTATGTTTATAAAGACCGTCATGGCACAGTAGGGCTGTAAACGTGTCGTTTGTGGGTTTGATCCCAATCCGGAAGAATAATTATATAATATATGAAATGCATTTCCATTGCCCCGCTCTTCAACACACACGAGGGTAGTGTTCCATTACTATAAGAGAGATTTTCTTGAAACTTCTACAAGAACTGGAAAAACGAAATTTCTATTTTGAATTTCCTAGCACACGTAGTAACGTGCGACATTTAAAAATATATAACAAAAATTATCTTCATTTAGTCTTAAAGCAAAGCATGTGGTTAAGTTCCGCTATATAATATTTCTAAATGAGACAACAGAATACCAGGCTGTGGACTCGATTACCACTTCATAAAATAAAATATTTTAATTTCCTCGCTCTGGTAACAAGGCAAACCGCGATGAGTCTTGACACTCAACACCGAATGCCTCAAACTAATATCAAATCTGCTACCCTTCCTTCCTTATAATGATCATCTATCATATAAAATATATACCAGATTCGATAACATTCGATAACATAATAAGATATTTTTATCCAACCCAGTGATGGAGCATAACAATGAGAGGTTATTAATCCTAATACAGATTAGTGACCTCGACGTCAATCATCATACATTTCAGCTAAATTATATAGGGCGTTAGTAGCAAATAGCTTATTTTAACCTACTTTCAAAATAGTGAATATTAAAATATTATTGCATAAAATTGTTTTATTAACGGAGTGTCTTAACACTAGTTTCCCTCTGCCTACTCTGCTGTGTGCGGAACACACAGCTGATTAAAATATGTTGATTTTATTTGTTTTATATTTGTACTAGGATTTATCAGTTGCTTCAGCCTCTTGTTAAATGACAATAGCTAAGAGTCGTGTATAATGTACATATAATACATCTTAAGTTCCCAAGGATGAAAGTTAGATCCCATATAACAGTGGGTTACATCGAAAGGAACACCACGACTCCAATATAAACCTCTAGGGGATATCCAACACAAAAAGATTTTTTCAATTCCAACCA
>DWQW01008224.1:0-14174 GCA_018249695.1 Heliconius erato demophoon
CACGTGTGCAGATTAGTGCTGCCACTACTCAAAAAAAATCTACCAAAATTTCTTTTTAAAATAGCTCTGTTAACACATATTTTCAAAGGTGCCCCTGTTCAAAGCTACCCCCCTCTCCCCTACATATGTAATTTCATAGAGTACGTTTCATAATATAATATTCAATTGTAGTAAACAATCTGACTAAATCTGCTCAGCTTCATGTGAAGCAAACTGTGGTCTAGTGTGTTGTGAGTTTAACTTAAACATTATGACAATGATCTATGTGAAGATTAGCTTTGTAATAAGCTTGTCACTGTTCAACGTCCTAGTTGTTGTGAGCTGTTAGTATGTAAATTGTATATACTAAAGACTTCTAAGCTAAGTCCAAAAGTTGTCTTACGCTGTATCCGGTGCACATAAGGGTACGCAAAGGGAACAACAACAAACCTTGTGTTGGACACTCCGTTTCTCATTTTCCGCCGGAATATGGAGGCATTGCGTGTTGGGTGGCGTAACTCAACCGAGTTTTGGCTCGACACCAGAGCGCAGGAATATTTTGTTTGAATGTATATTTACTTTATCTATTATTTTTCTCAAACGATGCCCTTCTCAGTCTACTAACAAACTATTTTACATATAAAGATACCCCTGAATACGTATCGAAACCATTTTTTTAGTATATAAAACACGCCACGAACATTGGTGCCCTTTTCTGCTCTTTTGTCCTTTTGTTGTTGTGTGATTTTAACTTTTTTTTATTTATGTTGCAGTATACTATTTACAAGGAAAAAGGATTAAAGTTTTAATTTCTTATTGTTAATTTTTATGCAAAGTTGCAAAATTCGTGACAGTTTCAAGTTTGTGCCACGCAGTACGACAGTGGCACAAACTTGTGACTGTAAACATGACTGTTGTGGGTTCGATTCCTTTCGAGGCTATGAATTGTTGCTCATTAATATTTCCATATCCTCGCTCTGGTAACAAAGCAAAGCGTGGCGTTGAATTCTGCCACTCATGAAGTAATGGTTTATCCAGTGAAAAGTCGAGAACGAAGTGTCTTAACACTAGGTTCCCTCTGTCTACCCTGCATTGGCGGAATACAACTGAAAAAAAAAACATATTTGATTTTTCTAGGCGTTTCTAATGTCTCTGGCACGTTTAGTAGTCTCAGAATTGGGCACTGTACTACGCTTATCTTACATTGTCATATCAGAACTGCTCCCAAGATTTAGAGGAGCTCTTGGCTTAAGCTCTCGAGCTCTACATGTTGATCAAGCAACAATAGACTTCTATCAAAAAGCAAAGGATCAAAATTTTGTGAGTAATAATTAGGTGTTTTATAATTTTTTACATTAATAAATGTAATTAATCTATTATTTTTTGTTATTTGATGTTTGAGGCCAGTCGTAGCGTAGGGGCACAAGTGTATTGACTGTGAACGCGACTGGTTGTGAATTCCATCCCCATTTGAGGAAATTAATTATTTTTTAATGATGATATCGTGAGCGCTATATGAAACATGCAATTTTATTACTTAATACAACATGCCCAAACAGAATAGCAATAATAAACCCTCATTAAGTGAAAATTTAAGTTTAAAGTAATATGTAATGAAGCTATTCCTTTACCTAAGAAGTATAACAATTAAAAAATATAATTAACAAACTAACAGTTACTTTAACAAATATTAAATATAATAATTTTAAATGTGAATTTTTCAGCATGGCCTGGCACAAAAATATCTGGCTCAACCTCAGCCTCGTCTTTGTACGTTATTAGATTTGCTCTGGACCTTCCTGGAAGAAGCAGCCCTGTGTGATGTGTTAGAGCATTGCGTTGTCAGGCAATATCTGCTATTTGATTTGGTTTCACCGGTTAGTGATTGTATGTTTTCTACTCTTCCTGCTTTTTAACAGACTACAATAAAGTAGGTAATATTAGTTTGTTTTGTATGTGATATTTTTAGAATTGGATAATATTTGAGTATGGTGATCTAAATAGATCAGCGCAATATAATAAATAAATTTCATTCATAATAATAAATTTCAATAAACCATGATATGTAGGTACAGAGTAATTGGCAGATATTTAGAGTATTTTTTTTATTTTTTTTTAAACACTATAGGTCTACTAGCCATGGTTATATAAGAGTTCCTCAAAAAGAAGATCTTTATTTTTTAATTTGAAATTTTATATTTAATGAAATTTACGGACTTAATATATTTTTTACTGATTAGGATATGAATTTCACTCAGCAAATAGATGTATTATATGTGATATGTGGACTGATGCAGCATCGAGAGACGCGACACCACCTGGTTAAATACGTGTTCTTCAATAAAATTACGTTAGCCATCTTCTATTTTTTTTTCGCGGACTTACTGCTAGTGCTACATACTTTATCCCACATAGCGGAATAGCTGGAGAGAGTCAATATCGGACATTCCATTTCCTGCTAAGACAAATTTTATACATTATTAAAAAAATATTGACGTCGTTGTGGCACAGGGACATAAGCTTGCGACTGTACACACGAACGTCGTAGGTTCGATTGCCACTTTGGGGAATGAAATATTTAATATTTTCATTTCCTCGCCCTGGAAACGAGGTAAAGGGCAGCGTTTAGTTTCGCCACTCATAAGGTACAGGACAGAAAGGAAGTGTCTTAATGGAGAACGAAGTGTAACACTCGGTTCCCAAGTTCCCCCTGTCCATCCTTCTATGTGCAGGAAACAAAGTTAAGCTAAAAAAAAATGTCAAGCTATTATGCCAATTTATAATTAATCAGTCCTTAGATATATTAGCAATAAAATTCCAACGTAAACACCGAAACTCGTAATCGTACTTTCGGGGAAAATAATAAAATATGTAAAAAAGTATAGAAAGCCTGGAAAATGAGATTTTCTGTAATTTATATAGGTTTGACAACTTCCTACATATCAAATGTCCAGATGAAAGTGTGTTAAAAACAGTGATACGTAAGCCATGGTGGCAGCGCCCTACACCGGTGCAAGGCGAAACGGATCCGAGAATCGCTGGTAATTTTCACAATAAATGTAGTAACGGGGCACCGTTTCTAAAATAATTTTACCCAAGTTATTGTCATTTCTGTAATTTTAATAAAATAAATTACGGTTAAGTTTCTCCACTTAACGAAAGCAAAGAAGGGAGCGGAACTCCAAAACCGAAGAACGTGATGGTGACGTAGCGCACACGCGGGAGACTGTAAAAGTTGAGTTACGCCACCCAACACGCAATGGCTCCAGAATTCGGTGGAAAACGTGAAACGGGAGTGTTTTAATCGGAACGAAGTGTCTTAACGGAACGGAGTGTCTTAATACAAGGTTCTTAGATTTCCTCTGCCCTCCCTGTTGTGTGTACGAGGATACAGCGTGAACTAAAATATATATATATGTTCAAGTAGTAATAGTAAGTGATTGGAATCGTGATTTGAATTGACAATATTAAACATATTTTATATTATAAATAAATAATTCTATTTGCTTCTAGAAATGGCCGAAAAGGGTACGCTAAAGAATACTCCATTATTGCAACTGGGAACCAGTAAGTGCTACTAAAAGCAGTCTGTCTACCGTTTATTTTTAAAATCAATAGAATATACTAATATCTTTCATATGATTTCACTTGAGGCGAGTCGTGGCGCAAAGTGTGAGTGTAAACCCGACTGGTTGTGGTTTCGAACCCCACTCGAGGAAAGGAAATATTTATTTAAATTTATATTTTCATTTCTTTATTCCACGCCATGCCTCTAAAATTCGGCTCAAAGCGTCTTAACCCCTCTGCCTACCATGCTGTGAGTGGGATATAGCGTGAAGATGATTTAATTTGATTTTTATTTGATCTCACTAAAGAGTTGTTAGTAAGTGTTGTTTCTTATTCGTCGTGGATAATTGCGACGGTATTTGGTTCTAAAGCGATTCTTAATAAAATCGATATTTGTAAAAAATTATACAATTAGGTTTCAGAAGTGAATTGTAAAAAGGAAAACAACACAACACTAATATACAATTTTATGTATTGAAAATCTAAATAAATATTAACTCAAGTTTAAATGACTAGAAACTAATATAAAACACCAATAACATTTGACAACATACATAGACATTCACTCAGTGTTAATTATAGCAACACTTTTAACCAATTCACAATATTTATTAATTAAAAACATTTTAATTACTTTATAACTTGTTAACAATGAACTATTAACAACCTAATAACAAATCACATCGAGTACAACTGCCAAATACTAACGTTTGCGAGGGAAAAATGTGCGTTCTGGCTTACATCAGTAACTCTTATAGCAAAAAGGAGAAGAGCGGGAAAATTTGACAGTTGACACTATATTTGACAGTTGACATATTGTAATACGGTAGTCTCTTAATTATACTTATAAAAATTTATAGATAAAACAACTAAATTGACGCCTGTTATTGTGGACGAGTCATACATCGAAGCCCAGTATAAAGAAGATTGTACTAAAATTACTAAGGCTGTTGCACCTCTTGAACAAATTCAGGTAAGTTTGTTACTATTATTAATTTTCACTTATATTTAGGTAATAAAAATAATAGTTTGTGTCATGTGTTAATAGTGTTTTATTAACATAATAATGTCTTAGTAAAAAAATACTACAAATTCGAAATTATAAAATCTTTCTTTAATTATTTTTGATTAACAATACCAAAGTACGTTTTACTTTATATTAATTACATTTTTTTTAGTTTATCGATTGAAGTCGGGTTTTCTGTTAAAAAATAATTTAAATCTAAACAGAATCACCAATTTTAAATATGTTTTAGTTGGAGTTTCTCTTAATGCTCTTGGATAACTCGGACGGAACAAACATGGTGCCATCCACGAGGAAGATCTTCTTAGAGAAATTCAGAAGATACATAATGGACAACTGCATTTTAGATATGGTGAGTGCTACAATAGGAAAAGGTAGTTAAAAAAAAAACTAAAATTGTACTATGTACTAAAATTGTAATTGCACGCTGTATTCTGCACCCAGCAGGGTAGGCAGAGGGAACCGAGTGTTAAGACACTCCGTTCAACACTTTCCGCCGAGTTCTGGAGGCATTGCGTGTTGATTGGCGGAACTCAACGCCGCGCTTTGCCTCGATACCAAAGCAAAGAAAAAGCGAAAATATAATTGAAAATAACATACCTGCACGCTGAAACAAAATAACATCATTTAACTTTATGAAATATTATTCACGCCATGGAGCGAACACATAAATACAAATATCTAAATTATTTATTTTTTCCCCGCTCTGTTAAACAAAGCGATTCGTTGATTTCCGTCACTCAACGTACAATACTGATTTGTTTTTCTAAATGTGATTTTATTTTTTAATATATTTATTAAACAGAGGCTATTCAACATTTCAAGAAACTCGCCGGCAATATCTTGGTGTTGCCATGCGCGGCTACTGACAATAGTACTAAAATTGTGGAACGAGAATCCTTTACACGATATGCCGTAAGAAATTTTACATCACATATAAAAAAACTGATTAACACCAAGAGTATTTTAATCAAGTGGCAAGATACTCTCTTCTCCGCTTTCCAACTGGACTTTGCGTTTTGAGAGTGGCGGAACACAACGCCGCACTGGTCTTGTCTGAGCCTGGAAAAACAAAATAACTTATTTGTTTGATTGGGATCGAACCTACAATTATTTCGTTTACGAGACATTTATTGTCCGTAAGAAAATAGTTTCATGAATTATCTTAATATTTAAAGTATAGATTCTCTTGATTTATGTCACTAGTTTCGTTTGTTTGTAAAAGATGTTGTAAGCGTTTTATATTATTACTTATTGTTTCTATAAAAATGAAGGCCGATTTTTTTTTTGTATACTGTATATTGTTTTTTTTTTGTTAATTTAGTTGTTCTTAATAAATTTGCATAAACCGCGAGTTTCCGAGACGTTATTAGATATTCGTATAAAAATATTTACATAGTAAAAAAAAATGATCTCTTCATTGAATTAACTCATAATATCTAATACCAAAAAAGTACTAATAATATATGTATAATATTATTTTTTACATTATAAAAATGACACTTTTAATATTTTCAGACATATGCTCCCACACATACCAACAAGAACATTTATAAATGGAGATCTTGATTTCTACAATGTAGATCGTCTTGGAGGCGTTTTACCGTTTCTAGTGAGGACTCTACGGTTCGTAGAGAGATGCTACGCTCGTAGAACTGTTTGATTCCATTTTAACTTTAGCAACTTTTCCTTTTTTGTATAACCAGTATATTGAGAATTTCGTGGCGTAATACTACAGCCTGCAGCTACAACGATGGTTATGGGTTCGATAGCCAATTGTTGCAATAAATTATTTTTATTTTACCGCACTTTAAATTACAGTTTTTTTTAAATTCGTTAAAGTGGATGAAGGTGTGTCTTTGACACTTGGCTGTCTCTGCTAACATTCCGCGTGAAGCTGGAAAAAGAGATGGTTACTAGCTAAGAAAACCTATTTATTACATACTTTTTCAATGCCAATAAAATTTTATTAAATGATCTAAAACGCAGGCAAGATTTAATCAATGTCCTTGGTGAAGATAACCCGTACGTACTAAGTTTTGAACCGAACTACAACAGAGGCGGTGGAATTGATACTGGTGAATATATAAGTACTTATATTTTTTTTCATATTATCATATTTTAACTATTGTACATTCGTTGAAGCCTGTAACCCCTGCGACTGTAAAGACATCAGGTTATGGGTTTGATTCCCACTCGACGAAATGAAATCTTTAATATTTTCCATTCCTCGCTCTGCTAAACACCGCATTCAGTTTTGGCACAAAGCATATGGTAAGGACCATGCTAACTTTTCAATATAAATTTTACTTTTCTTTTATATTTATTTCTCTTAATTAACGGAAAGCCGACATCAATTAAAATAAATTGAAATCAACTCGCACAAAGTTGCACTTATTTTTCTATTATCGGGATTATTTATTAAATTTACAAAATCATTATTTAAGAATTGCCAATAAGAAATCATATTACATCCGTCTGTAGATATTTTAAAGTAAAAAAAAACTATTTTTATATCTTCCTACAAAAATAAATTCCCAGGAGTGAGTGACATGGCCGGAGTATCCCCGGGCCTGGCAACGCTACCACAAGTCATATCATCCATGGCAAGATTCTTGCATCAACCAATGCCTCAAATTGCTGACAGGTAACAAAAACTCTACTGTAGTCAAACTATTTATTCCTATATTGTCTTAGACATTAGGTCTGGTTGCTTATAAAAAATGTATGTGTATTTTAATTTTTATATGTCTTTTTAACATAATAGGTATATATAATTTTTTTTTACCCAACTGCGTCAGAATGATGGTAATGTTTTTAGAGTATGTATGTACGTAGAGGTCTATTTCTTTGGCACGCCCTACAGTTCAAATGGCAAGACAACAATATTAAAAAGAATTAGTGAAAATATTATTATAAAATCATTTTCTTGTTATCAACTGGCACAGAAAGATCTACCAAAACTACTTTTGTCACCAGGTGCAGCCAGTAAACTATTCAGTTAACCTTTTTTTATTTAATTTGGATAAAAATAGTATATGCTGTATCAAAGATATTTATGTATTTATTTATAGTATGAACTATAGAACAGCCGGTGAGACTGCACTAGCGCTCAAAGGAACACGGTCTATGATGCCGGGAGCGGGCTCCGTGGACACCAGAGCGGCGTATTTACGTCTTGTCGATGGTTTACTAGCCTTATATCATGGTGCGGCTGTTAAGTATACTGAAAAGGTTATTATTATTTGACTATCGTGATGATTTAGGCTATTGTAGTGCGATAGTGACTGCAAACACGATGGGTTTGGGTTCAATACTCAAGGCTCAGGGGAATTGATTATTTTCACTTTAACAAGATAAAACATTGAGATCCGCCACGTCAATATGCAATACAGTGTTGAATTTGGGTGGAAAATGAAGAACGCAGTATCTTGACAAAAAAACCTAAAACCTAAAAATAATATTTATGACATATTATTGATTGTAAAATTATTTTGTGCACCGTATCCCACTACAAAAGATCTATTAATAAAAGTTGACACTGTATGAAAAATTGCCTCTAGGAAATTATTTTACATTAGTCTGTATCTTATAAGTATAAATGATTTTTTTTTATAATATTTCTTTTTATAATTTTATAATACTATTTTTTATATAATTAATGTAAGTTTTTAATTTTTTTTTAGCTTTGCGAAATTCGAGATAATCAATTAGACCTGGCAGATTGTCTTCATGATATAGAACAAAGAATTTTTACCGTGTACAATGAAATTCATCTGATTACTGGTAATAAGACTTTATAATTACTAATTTTTTGGCCAGTTGTAGCGTAGGGACACAAGCGTGTGGCTGTAAATGCGACAGGTTGTGGGTTCGATCCAGACTCGAGGAAATGAAATATTAATTTAAATTATTATTTTCATTTCTTCGTTCTAGTGTCGAGGCAAAGTACGGACTTGGGTTCCACCATTCAACACGCAAAGCCGGATCAGAATTTGGTGGAAAATGACACGGAGTATCTTAATACTAGGTTCCTTCTACCTACCATGTTGTGTGCGGAATTTATCGTGACGCTAAATAAAAAAAAATATACTTACGATATTAAATCGATCACAGGTGACACGAAAGGGCTTAGCGACCAAGACACTAAATATAAGCTTACATTAAATATTTTGGCAGAACTGGAACGATCGCAAAATGTCTATTTAGTAAGTGCACATAATTTTTTAAGCTTTAAATTATAATTTTAATTATATTTTTTGCATTAATTATAAACAGCTTATACGTTACATGAATAAATGTGTTATTCGTGTAACGTTAGAATTTATGGAAAAAAAGATTATATTTTGCTTATAGTATAACAATAAAGGCCAGTGATATAGGGGCACAATCGTGCTACAAGACACGACAGCTTATGGGTTCGATTCCCATTCGAAGAAAATTAAATATTTAATATTGTCATTTCTTCGCACTAGTAACGAGGTAAAGCGCGGTGTTGAGTACCACTACTACTCAACAAACAATGCCTCCAGAATTCGGCGGATAGTGAGACACGGAAGTTTCTTATGGGGAACGGAATGTCTTAAAACAAAGTTCCGGGGTTCCCAGGTTCCTTCTGCCTAGGGAATGCAGAGGGAACCTGGACTATGTTCAGGTTACAGCTAAACCGCGTTTGGACGGCTGGCATAATAATAATAATTATAAATTATACAGGAAAAATTGCAAGCAAGTGCGTTACAGATGGCTTGGGTGATGGGTGCTATATGGACGCCGCAACGGCAGATAGAATTAGCCAAACAATTCACAGGAACTCTGTACTCTCTGCGTGTTGCTTCTGATTTTGAATATGCTAAACATGTTCACGTAATATTACCGTGATTTTGTATATTATAATAATATAAATAGAAATAGTGGCCTGAGGCCAGACGCAGGTGGAAAGGCGTGTGACTGTAAAAACGACAGCGAGCGCGTTGTGGTTTTGATTCGATTCCTATTCGAGGAAATTTCATTTTCTTGAATAGCAATCGAATATTTTGTTCAGAATCAGCGCGGAGCGGAGTGCCCTAGTGTATCCTATACATGCGGAATACAGTATTACAAATTTACGAGGCCATCGCTATACAGTAAGGCAGCGTTTGACTGTAAGCGGTTGCGGGTTCGATCACCGCTCGGGAAAATTATTATCATTTCCTCGCTCTGGTAAGACAAATCACGAAGTTGAATTCTGCTATTCTACACTCAGTCTTGAATTTGGGGGAGAGTATAGGACATGTTGTCTCGATAGTAGATTCTCTCCATTTTTTTTTAAATATATTTAAGTAAAATATACCTACCTAATATCTACTTAAATGCCATTTTGTACGTATGGTTTTCTGAACATACTTTTTTATGTCAAGAATCCATTCTGTAATGAGAAGTGGAGAACGCCACTTGCCCAAAGTATCCACTTTTCATTCCCATTGTTCAACATTTGCTTGGATAAAATGATTTTCTTCCATTTCGTAAACAATAAAATGTGAAGCAATACAATTGAAATGTCATTTCCGTATCGTTTTCAAGTGTTACTAGACCTTGGACCTGTGCTGTATAATATCTAAAATATGCAAATAAATTTTAAAATAGAGTAGAGTCAGTTGGTGGACGTTTTGTCCTCGATATAATAAACATTACCTTGCATTTTGGGCGGCGTTCAGTTCCACCACTACACACGCAATGTCTCGAATGTTGACGGAAAAAGAAGTGTCTGTATATTAGGTTCCCGCTGCATGCCCTGTTATCCGGCAAAAGGCACTATTTATTAGCTATTTATAAATATTATAGAATTGTACTATATTAATTATTTAGGCGGCAAGTAGAGAGATACTACCGGGCAAGAGTTCAATATTAACTTCTCACAGCTATGCATCACTTCAATTGGAATATACCTCCAGTTCCGATCAAAGGTGAGATAAAAATTTGATTATTATTCATTTACACATACTCACGTACGTAGGCATGCACGCACACAGACACACATACACGAATACACACACACACACACAACACACATATACGAATACACACACACACACAACACACGCTTGTGGTCCTGTGCCACGACTGGCCCCTAAATAAATTACGAAACTACGTAAATTATGAACATTAATTGTATTAAGTTTGTGTATAGATACATATATAAGTAGATACAGAACAAAATTATGATTATAGGATTTCCATGGTTCAAAGTTTAAACCCACAACGCTAAAACGTCCTTAATTCATTTTATTTATCTTAATTCACATATAAAAATAGAATATGTATAGACCAAAATAGTTATAATATTTGGTTTTATTTTTCTTATTAAGTTGTTAAGCCGTTTCGTTTAATTTTAAAACGTTAATTAAATGTGCTTAATTAATGACCGTAACTTCAAAAATTCATAAATATACATCTTCTGAAATTACAGTTTGTATAATTATAAATTATACTCTAAAGACTAAAAAAGTTGAATATTACACTCCTATAATTGTGTCCGTATCCAAACCACTACCGCTAAAAATGCGAGAGAAGTTCCAAGCCATCGCTTAATATCAATGAATGCGAATTTCCGTTGGAAAGACTGAATAAATATAAAGAAGATTTGATTTAAATAATAAATATTGGCTAGTATTAAGCTTGCACAGAGTAATGGATAGCAACCAGAGCGAATAATTTATGCAGTGACCTCTACTAAGACTATCTATGTATGTATGTACATATACACGTGTATGTGCTTGTTTATCTTGTAAGGTATAATTAATTATTAGGGAGAATAGCAATAAGTTTCGTTTTTACAAATTTAGGTATTTATTTTTAACATTTACGTTAATATACTATACGTAATATTTACTTAATTTTTTAGCTTTATGCTGTACCCCGCATATAGCTGGGTAGGCAGATGAAAACTCGGAAACTGGTGCTAAAACACTCCGTTCCCGTTAAAACACTTGGTTCTACACTTTCCACCAAATTCCGGAAGCATTGCGTGTTTACGACAAAGGGCGGCGTTGAGTTTGGCCACTTAAAAGCTTCTAAAAGTAGACGGAAAGTAGATCCTAGCTGCACTGCTATGCATGCAGGTGCTACAATACTAACATTTGAATTATTTCAAGTTATTAAATTGTTCGCAGTCCCCAAACACCGACGTCGAGGGCGGCCACACCACGCGCTCTTTCGAACACACAAATTGGTATTCATTTTGTAGCAATTATATGTATTTTTATGTATTTTCTAGGGACTATATGAATATCTTTGAGTAAAAAGTATTATAAGAGCACTAATAAAACCACTCCACCACCACTCTAGCAATGTGCTTTATTTAATCTAATTTAAAGACAGTGTTCGCTCGTATTTGTCAAAGTTACCCAGATTGACTGCATCTTTAACTAATAAAATTTCCAAAGGAACCATGTAAAATTAAAGTAGATCCCTACTCTAAATCCTTCTATTTTGCAAAGATTTTTTAAAATTTATTTAATGTTTGTGTCGATTATAAAACTATTTTAATAGTTTAGTTGTATAGTATTACTCTTAACAATATTCTTAGCCCGATAGACCTGTTTTTTTTTTCTGTTTTAGCGGTTTCCCTTTTTTTAGTCTCTTTTACACAGTTGATGCTAAAACTAGATTTTTCCTACCTACCCTGCTACATACGGTAGAGCGTTAAACTAAGCAATATAATCTTATCTCATAGCACAGAACAGTGGTTCAGAGTTTACAGAATCCCTCTTCGCCTTCGTACCAGAATACCATGTAGACGCCATGCTCGAGCTGTGTAACACTTTAAGGCTTTACATGCATCCTACTGTACCGGTACAACAAGTACCAGGTAAAAAAATATGATTTATAATTTTGTTTAGTTTAGAAATGTATATGTACGTATTTTATTCGGTCCTAAATACCTACAAAATACTTGTTATAGAGTTATTATTATGTTATATATAAATTAAAAGTGGAATATTTTTGGTTGTATGATACTGATTTAAAAATTATATTTGGATGTATATAAATTGTTATACTACATTATTACTATGCAAAAGTGGGAAATGCTTTTAATTAAAAAAATATCTGGGAGGAACAAAATCTTTTTATATGTATAACATTTCCGATATATCCTATAGAGAAGTACAGCGAAATGTTCTGTATTTAAATCCTTTTTACCTTAAATGAACATTTGCTGTACGTACTTCAAAACAGTTAGTTTATTATTATTATTTTTTTTTAAACATTTTTAAAGTGTTATTCCACACTTAGGAAAGAAAAATACTTATTTAGGAAACGTATAAAAATTTGAACGTAGCGGGACTCGAACCCGCGCCTCCTGGAAACCGACCAGGCGCTCTGACCAGTAAGCCATACGTTCAACGTACGCTACGTTCAATTTTTTTATACGTTTTCTAAATAAGTAGTTAGTTTATTAGTTAAGTATTCATATAAAAAAACATAATTTTAAACTTTATATCGTTATTTGATTTTCATTCAGATTGGGAAGAGCTAGTAGTTTCCTGTGCAACTTTCCTTTGCGCTGAATTCGCGGATTCTCGCATAGTATTGGCTAGTACTAGAGAATCTTTAGTACAGACATTAGCGTCGTTTGCGACACAACCGGCCACTATGAGGGCTATTGAACGAGTGCCTCTAAAACAGTAAGTATTGGTTAAGTGTTGTTTTTTGCTTATTGGGCCTTAAAAAGAAATATCTAAATATGACAATGTAGTTAAGATTTTTTCCTTTTGTAAATATAAATATGCTATTAGTTCTAAGTCACCGAAATAATGTTAGTATAATATATATATTTTTTATTTTATATTTATTATCTGTACTATATCGTTTTTCTGCTCGTATTCTACTTAACCGTAGCGTTTGGCGCTCCGTTCTCTCTGACTACCCCGCAAGGGATAACGCGTGAAGCTAAGTTAAGTTAAGTTAAGTAGTTATTCTACTTAAAAATTGGTTATATGAATCGTTTTAGTATTTACGAAATCACACCTCTTCCATTGTGAGAACTACCAAATCAGTCTAGTAGTTTAAAGGAGAATTAAAAATACATTTCAATTTAAGTAAATTCTAATGAAATTATAATAAAAATAAACATTTAAATGTACTACAATAAAACAAATATGTATATTGTATTTTCATTGCTATTCCAGAATGTTCTCTTATACATTCAGCAAAACCCACTCACCAAATAAAGTAAACAAGTGCAAAATAACAAACATGCATCGCACTTTACACTGTGGATGAAATGCAAACGCTCATGTTATTTGTTTAATTTATGAAACTTCTCAAATATTTTTCATTCTTATATCTTTTTGACATGAATTGTATACTTTCTGTGTCTTAACTTAATTTAGCTTCACGCTTTATCACTAGCGGGGTAGTCAAAGAGAACTCTACATACCTCTTTCGCCTCGTCCACTGTCATTAACCTTTTCATACATACCATTGTCCAAGCTTTTTAAAAAAAATGAAATTAAATACATAAATCTTTTTTGCTATTCTTTCATTCGACGTGCCTAAACCAGCTGAGCACGTTCTTCTTCATTCTCACCATGACCTCCTCGCAAAGGGGGGTCCAGCTTGCTCG
>DWQW01008225.1:0-14174 GCA_018249695.1 Heliconius erato demophoon
CTAAAGTTTGGTTCATCAAAATCGGTTCATTAAAAAAAAAGTTATCGTCATTTGAATGAACTCAAGGCATTAGCTTGCCAGCGAATGTTATATAGAAATCGCTAAAGAATGACGTTCGAAACGTCTGAGTTATATGATTGTTGATAAAAATATATATTTTTGAAGCACTATTATACAATATTTTATACAATAAAGTAAACAAAATTGAATTGTTAGTACAGATTACCTTCATAAATCATAACAGTTAAGTTGAAATCGTAATTAATTCAACACAGAGATAAAGAACGATTTGATCTTCAAAAAAATATCAAGCAAATACATAGATTTTTTGGTTCGTTCTTTCGTTTGAAATAAATCTATATAAAAGTGCCTAAAAACATCCTTTCTACGTGTACTCTGTATTACAGAGTCTGTAATAACTACACATTTACCAATTGTACATTTAGCTAATAATATGTGTAACTAATTTAAAAACTGTACAGGAGTTAATATGCAAACATTACAGTTATTAAGCAAAGAATATTATGAATCCTTACCCAAATCCATAATTTTACATTTAAGGCTGTTTCTGAAGCAGTACATTAATTAAATTATTAATTGACATCAGCACATTTAACAGAGCTTTAAAACAAAACATAGGTAAAAGAACGTAATGTTACAAAAATATATAATTAGCAATAATAAATAATTAGCTTTATGTATATTTTATGAATATCAAATATCAACATTGGTTATATTTTTTAGTTCGAAACAATCAAAAATTCTTATAGAAATTACGATAATGTCGTAAAAAAATCATATTAGAATATTACAGATTAAAGTAATACAAAATTATATTAGAAGTCATTAGAGTTGTCAATCAATTCTCCTTATTAAATCAATAATCATGTATTTTAAGCGGGCGAAGCCGTGGGCGGGCCGCTAGTATTTGCATAAAATCTCGTAAACATAAATATTCATAGTTTAAAGATGGATTAATATTAATATAGGTACTGTATATCTTTATTCATATAAGAATAAGCGGTTTAAAATTAATAATGCAAAATTTAAGATGAAAGACGAAAACAAAGCTTTGTTTTAGTTTAACTAAAAAATAAAACAAAATTTTACACTTGACGAAAAGTAAATCCATTTAAGCAATGTTTATTTGTCTAATGTATTATGTGTTTTTTTATATATTATAAACATGAGGCCAGTTGTGGCGAAGGGCAAAAGCGTGCAACTGTAAATGCGACAGGTGGTGATTTTTTCATTTCCTTGGTTTGGTAACGAGGCAAAAAGCGGCGTCGGGTTCCACCACTCAAAACGCCCTCCAGAACTCGGTGGAAAGTGGGGAACGGTAGTGTCTCAATGAGAACGGCGTGCCTTAACATTAGGTTCCATGTTTCCCTCTGCCTACTCTACTGTGTAATAAAGCGTGGAGCGAAAAAAACAATTTTATAAAAGATAGTGAGTCACAAAATGACGTACGATTATATCCTTTTTACTTTTCCCATAATCTACGAAAAAATTGAGAATATAAACTAAAATAAATATATTAAATTATACTAAATGTCGAAAATGAAACAAGCAAACAATCAAATGGGAGTAACTAATAGTTACGCCCGGGGTAACTCTGAACACGGTACAGTGAGTCTACTATAAGTAGACTATAATTTTTACCAGCTTCACGCTATATCCCGCACACAGCAGGGTAGGCAGAGGGAACCTCGTGTTAAGACACTCCGTTCCCCATTTTCCGCCGAATTCTGGAGGCATTGCGTGCTGAGTGGCGGAACTCAACGCCGCGCTTTGCCCCGGCTCCAGAGCGAAGAAATGAAAATAAAAATGTTAATAAATATTTCACTTCCTCGAGGGGATCGAAACCACAACCAGTCGATTTTACAGTCACACTTTATGCCTCTGCGCCATGACCGGCGAATTTATTATTAGTAGTTCCTGAGATAGGCGAACTCAACTAACGAAACTCTTTACCTTTGCAATATTATGGTATAAATTAAAAATACAACACTATATATTTTTTACAGATCCCAGGACTAGAAGGTAAAGCAGGTATGGTAGCGATAATCGACCCAGAAAAGAAAGTGGACTTGACAGCCCTAGCTACTGGACTCAACGATTCTCTCCCGTCATACGCGAGACCTTTATTCCTTAGAATACTTCCTCAGCCACCTCTTACCGTTACATTTAAGTTAAAGAAACGAGATCTGATGGAACAAGGCTATAATATAAATCTTCATGATGACGATATATACTTTTTAGATCAAAAATTAGGTGAATATGTTCCCTTGACACAGAAATTGTATAACGATTTGACACAGGGGGCGGTCAGGCTGTGATTTTGGACTGATTTTTTGTTTTAATTTAGATATATATTTTTTATTTTTGTGTAAAAAGTGTTAGTTTTAATGGATATTAGCCATAATTTCGCTTATTTAGTGCAAAAACGCCGTATTTGTATTACCATTTTTTTAAATATTACAAAAGACAATCTGAGTTTGTAAATAGAATTTCCATATATATTATAACTACCTAAACATACATAACTTTTTTTTAACGTGCAATTACGTCATTGTTGCACCAAATGAGCCATATGTACGATTTTATTTGGTTTTTGTATAGAAAACGTATAATGATATATGAAGAATAAAGGTATGTGGTTTTAGAGTAGCGTATTTGACAATTATATTTAAGAGATTTTAAAATCTAGGCATAGATTATGTTTATATAAATATAGTTATAAAAAATTAAAAAAAAACCGCCGTGGCGCAGGTGCACAAGCAAGTGACTGTATACGCGACGGTTGTGGGTTCAATTCCCACTAGGGTGAAATAAATACTTTTATAATTCGGCACGGAGGAAAGTGTCTTAATGAGTTCTCTCTGCCTACTCTGCTATGCAGAGGAAAGCGTGAAGTTGCTATAAAATATCCAAATTAGATTTGAGAGTTATTAAAAAAAATCATGTTTTGCGGAATAAATAAAAAACAGTACTAGTTGTAGGTTAAAATTTTAATAAGGGCGGCAAAGCATTGAGTTCCTCCAGCCATCCCTCTAATTTTAATTTTATCTGCCTAGTGCATAAAAGAAAAAAATATAAAATAATAAGAAAAAAAGAATTCTTAAAACCGGTACAAACGTCGAAATAATGGACGGAGAAACATTATGTTGTTAACGAATGTAGAAAAGGAGGAGGCTCCTTTTCGATAAAAGAAGTCAGTTAAAAGCCTATAACGAGATTGTAACCAATTTTTTCACTTATGAATTTATTTATAAAAAGACATGCCTCTGTCTCTATTCGCCTCATTTTTTTATTTTTAAAATGACTAGAATATATAGTTTTAAATTAATATTTAATATTCTTGTGATAATAAATTCATATATTGTTTATTGCGGTTATTATGTTTGTTTACCTACAATTTACCTTACCTTATATTAGTCATTTAGTCCAACTATAAATTATATAAATTATACTTTTTAAAAAGAGACAACCAATTTTTAAGAGACAACCAATGATATATTCAGGTTATATGGGTTATATGTTTTTTTAATTTTTCTGCTTCGAGACCGAAGCAAATGGCTTTAAGTTCTGCACTCGCCACTCGGTGGAAAATGGGAAACCCAAGTGTCTTATTGGGAAGTATCTTAACAAAGTTAGGTTGCCACATTCCCTTTGCCTACTTTGTTGTATGCTACAGAGTGGGATGCAGCGTGATGTTAAAAAAATCCTGGCTTTGTCTCTAAAATTGGGTGGAAACTGGAAATCTACTTATTTACTTACATATACTTTTTAGTTTCAAAAAAAAATCACCATATATTAATATACTTTTATTAACATCCAGATCTATTTAAAACACCAATTCCAAATACATCAATTTTCTTAGCAAAAATATTTGTGGTCTGGACAGGACTATCGCTCATTTGGTGCAACAATGACGTATATACACCTTTTAAAATATTACAGGAGACACAAAGTTTGTAAATATATTTTTTTAGCTTCACATCCTTATCCTGAACATATGCGGAAGGAATCTAGGAATCTAGTTAAGACACTCTGTTCTTATTAAGACATTTCCGTTCCACACATTCCGCCGAATTCTGGTAAATAGAATATAAAGTTTTTTAAAAAGTGCCTTTACGTCATCGTTCCACAAAATAAGCGAAATTATGAAGCTGCAAAAATAATATTTCAACATTTTTCACCCATATACTATTTCTAAATGCATTTAGTTTTCTTTTATTTAAGCACAAATAATTTTACCTAACAAATTGGATACGCTTAACTCTTTTAAATTAATGAACGGATTTTTATGCTGTTTTCACTAGTAAATAGAGTGATTCAAGAGAAATGTTCATAATACGTATTAAGCATGTAAGGGTATAAGAACATCAAAAGGGCCATGTTGTATCTTAAAATAAAGAAACAATCATAGTCGTATATTGACATACACTGATATTTATAAGTATAAAAGTAACAGACCATGCTCAGCCACAATTACGCAGCGATTAACGCTGAAATTTAGCATCAAGTTCCTTGAGGAGTGTTGGAGTGCACTAATAAAGGATGGCCCAAAATCAATCATAATTCAATAATAATTTAAAACAATGTTGAGAATTTTCCCAAAAATCAAACTATTATTCTGATTTCATTAGGAATTCGAACTCATAACCTTATATATACAAACAGCAGTATATCTACAAACAATATATAGAATAAACAATTAAAATACAGTTTTATAACTAATATTAAACATACAAACAGTTGATTTCTAAATTAATTTAATTTGACAAAAAACGTAATTCATATATCGTTCATGCATATAATGTGATATATCGAAAAATAATTTTGGATACTATATTTAACAATATGTGTGTGTATAATTTACCTAAAAAAATGTTTTAACACTATAAAAATACACTCTATGGTCGCGAGTATACGACTCTATTACCAAACTGCTTCTATATACACATACAAAGGATATTGTTTTTCATTTTGTAAATGTTTATTTTTTCACAATTCTTGGTCCAAGAAGTTTTGGGAAAATTGCAAAAAATATTACAATGTATTTTTATCTATTATTTCTTATAATCTATCATTACTTATATTTTCCTTTTATTATTAATAATAATAAATTATTTACTGTATGTATTAATAATAAACGATCCGGCATCACATATAAAAATATATGTACATACATAACAACATCAAATATATCTATTATTAGTAATGAGTGAAACTATTTATTCACACCTAGAGCAAGCAAAATTATACCGCCGCTTAGCTAACTTCTACACGTTCTATATCTATATATATAAAAAGAGATAGAGATGATGATAAGAGATAAAAGCAGAAAAAATGTAAGTTTTTTATTTTTTTTTTTAATTCCTAAAAATAGAATAACATTAAGGAATAGTGATTGATTAATTTATAGCTGGTGGCTATTCTGAGTATATAAATGTTTATATTATTAACTGTATCTGCTCGTAGCTAAGCGACGATTTGATTTATACAATATATCGATCTCAAACCCGGTTTCAACCGTGAGCGCAAGAGTAAACTGAATACTTATATTTCCAGCAATAAATAGTCGGGTGGAAAGAGTTAAAATTTACTCGCTCTGTTCTAGGGAGCGATTCTAATTTTGTTGGTAAATGTAAGCCTATTTCAATTAAAAGAAGTCCGTTCCGCCTTAGCGTTGCTCGATCATCGCTCCTTCGCGATGGAAACCGGATTGTAGCCACCAACAACTCTTATTTTTTTTTGGATAATAATTTCTATGTAATCCTAGCTATCTACCTCCAATATTAGATGCATATTTTCACTATGTATGAATTTGTTTGTATGAAACATTAAATTACACTCACTGAAAGCCTTATCATAATTGACACAATTATTTTTAGACATACACTTATAGTCTATGAAAATAATACTTGCACTTCCTATCTACCATTCATTATCTATACAACTCTATAAAACAAATACTAATGAGATCTATACATTTATGACATTATAAATATGTGATATTATAAATACATTTTGAGCACTTCCAAATCTTCAAATCGTGTAGCAGTACTCAGAGATACCAATTAGGAATTAACTGGCATTAAATCGCCCCAAACCAATTTTATGTTCAATTATTTTAAGTTCAAACAGGAAACCATCTCCTAAGGAATTTCACCATAAAATATTCAACTTGGATTGCTTCAATTTCCTTCAAAATTTCTTTCTGTTAGAGTAAACACTCCAGCAGTTAACTGTCATCGTTCATTTTTCTTTGATTTATAAAGTATCCACGGTCCATGCAAAGCCTCATCTATTTGGGCCTGACTCTTGCCTTTTGTTTCCGGTATGGTGAAGTAAATATAAGTGGCACCCAAAACCGTGATGGATGCGCAGATATAATATGTAGCGTGAAGGCCGAGAGCAACGGCTATTGAACCAAAATACCGAAGGAGTAGAAAATTGCTTAGCCACATCCAAGTTATAAGGAAGCTAGACGCCAAGCTTCGGACCTGAAGAAGGATAAAATTATTGTTTTATTATTATTTAACTATTTTTAACCTGAAGAACACAAAGAAACGTCTGGCTCAATGTCATAACCTCAGGAACTACTAGATGGAATAAAAAAATGTGTTGAAGAGTCCAAATATCCAAGCAGGCTATAGACACATTACATCAATCGTTTTGTTGTAACAAGTTTCCATTAGATTACGAGATCGAAACCGGAGTTAAAAGATAAATTGTAAAATCCTTAAAAGAATATTAAATATAGTCATCTTGAAGATGATAAACCTACTAAGAAATAAAAAAAAATATACTTACATTTACAGAAAATAATTCCGATATCAACACATAAGGAACAGAACCCAATCCAATATTGTATAAAAACAGCACCACCGACAGCAAAATTACTGGTAACCAAATAGTTATCTCCTCCTTCTCCTTATTATGTTCAAATTTGACTGACCATTCACCATCCAAGGTATAGTTGTCGTCTTCTATACTAATACGATACCACGGCTTCCCACTGTCATTCAAAAGACCTGCTGTATGGTTGTACCACGTGTTGTTGTCATACATTTCTATTCGTTCTCGAATGTTCCTCTCCTTGTAATTGAACTTCATCAGTGGCCATAAGCGGTGGAGATACCAGGAGTGCATGCGGAGGTGTGGATCGCAGTATATACCTAATATTGTGAGACCGAAGGCTATTCCGGTACAAGACCATATTAATAGAGTCTGAAAATTTTATTACATTTTGATTAACTTAAGATGTTTGAGAGTTTGGTGGTACAGTACAGACGTTTAAATTTAAATGTGACAGTTGTGGGGTCAATTCTCACTCGGAGGAATGATTATATATTATTTTCATATCTTCGTTCTGGTAGACAAAGCACAAAATAAAAACAAATGTTAAAGTCTCGAAAATTTAATGGAAAGTGGGAAACTGAGTGTCTTCACACTAAGTTCCCTCTGCCTAAAGTAATATACGGAATAAGCGTAGAGCTGCAGAAATTTAGTTATTTTTGTATTTGGCCGATCAAGATGGACAATGAAGTATTATGCTTGATATAAATAAACTTAACACACAAAATAAAAACATATACTTAAAACAGAATGATTAAAAAATATAGGTATTAAAATTTAAAAACTGAAATATATTTAATGTAAAATTTAGGTACCTTTCTACCAATTTTATCAACAGTAACAGTCGCCACTGCAGCACCCAGTACTAATGCAGTACCGCATAACATCGACCCAGCTTCTGATGATTCAAATAAATTGCGGGGCAAAGTTCTGAAAAACAAAAGTAAAAAAATATTACAATGATCAAGCATGCCTATGAGACATATGAGATCGATCATCGACTATGAGGATGCGACGGTTGTGAATTCCAGTCCGACTTGGGGTAGTAAATTATTTTCAAGTCCTTGCTCATGTAACAAGACAACAGCTGGCGTTAAGTTACGCCACTCAATACGTATTTTTTTTGAACTTGAGGTTAATGCTGTTATCCCTACTGATACCGACACGGGATTTTTACATTTTTTGCTTTACGCATTTCCATCGTTTCGATGCGTTTTGAGTGCTTTGCAGTTTGTTTGATATTTCCATTCATGACTACTGCTTAGTTTTTCATGGATTTTTTTTCTTAGTAATCACCTACTTTATAGAGGTTGAATTCATAGATATTGTTATGTGAACTTTACCTCAGTTTTGCCAAATTATAATAACACAACTCCCAGGTTGCAAAAAAGTGACCGAATTTTCAGGGATAAAAATATATACCTGAATCTATTAAATCGTAATATTTTCATCTCTTTACGTTTTGGACCCAAACATGTATGTAATCATTTCAGTCTCCTTTTACTATTACTACATCTTGTCGTAATATACAGTGTTATTCTCAGCACTACTTTAAATGAAACCGCAATTTTAAATGCTCCTAGCCTAATACAATTAAAACATTTTTTTCCCAAAAATTAAAAAGTGTTTTTTTCTAACAAAATAAATAATAAAATTATCGTTGTAAAATAAAACGTCATTTCTCAAGAACGGCCGCATACGTAGGTATTGGCCGCAAAGTTCAAAGTGGTTTAAGTTTTAGTAGTATTTTTGTAGTAGTATGTGTTTAGGTTATTCGCATCTTTGCGTAACTACGTCACAAGAAACACAGATATGGATAAACAACGTGAAATGAAAAAAAATCCTACATCTAAGCTGTTGTTTGGTATCTTGATTGATTTCTTTAGGTATGAGTTTAAAATATTTTACCCTATATACTGTTCCAGTAAAAGGAGCGCAACGCTTCCACCCTGTAGCTTTAATTTTTTAGTTCATACTTTTTACCGCATATAGAATAGTTAGAGAGAACCTAGTGTAAAGACACTTTGCGCTCAATCTCCGCCCAATATTCGAGAATTCATTGAATGGCAGAACTCGGCAGATAATAAGCAGATTATCGTCATAAAAGTACATACATACCCATTATAAATTGTAAAATTATAAGCAGTAGCGTTCAATACAGGAACACTATGAGCGGAGTGTCTCAAAACTGCGGCCGCGAAACTATTGACTGCGCCTGCGCCGCTACCGGCCGCTGCACACAATACTATGAAACAGGAAAATAACGCTCGACGAGTGCCGCGATGTCGAACTGGAAATTAAATATTTATAAAGACTCATTTGTAATTATAGTAATAATAATAATTAAATAATATATTATTATATTAAGTCAGCGTTACTATATTTTCCGGACGTAGCAGGGTAGACAGAGGAAACCTAGTGTTAAAACACTTTGTTCCAGATTTTCCGCCGAATTCTGACTTCTGATTTCTGCCCCTGCGCCACGACTGGCATCAATTTTATTTAATTTATTTTAATATTAGCATATCAGCGGCGTCAAGTTCTGCATGGAATGTCTCAATTTTTTTTATTTGTATAAATATTTTACCATTTATCCGTATAAAAAAATTGCCGTCGATGTCTTGTTTAATAGTAGATTCACTAGAAACAAAATGAAATCAAAATCTTACACAATTCTTTACACGCCGACTGTTCGACTCTGTCTCTTTCAGAATTAGATTCCAACCCGCTACTCCTCTTCAGCATTGGCTGGAAAGTGTCTGAGTCTTGTCTCCTCATGACTTCCTTCCTTCCGTAACCCTCAGATATGCGTATTCTTACTTCTTGTTGTTCTATCACATCTGTCAAATCTTCTCTAAAATCTGAACCGTCGAACCAGCACATTATTTTTGCTGCTTCCTATGGTTAGAATGGTTTTATAATTTATAAATAAATATAGTGATACAATATCTGACTTTAAATATAACAGTTGTAAGTTCGATTGCTAATTGGGAATGGAATATTTGTTTCCTCATCCTAGAAAGGAGGCAAAGTGCGGTGTTGAGTTCCGCCACACAACCAACTTGCAATGTCTCCATAGTTCGATGAAAAGTGGGGATCAGAAGTGTCTTAATGGAAACGAATTTCCAGGTTCCCTCTGAATACCCTGCTTTATGCTAGATACAGCATTAAGCTAAAAAAATATAAATATGCTTCGTCCCAAAACGGCACTCAATACCGTCAGATCGAAATTTATTAAATAAATGCAAATATTCCCTGAGCCTGTATTTGAGCTCATTATTATAATCTCTAAGTTATATATTTTATAACTATTTTTTTATTAGTTTCACGCGGCATTCTGCATATAATAAGGTAGACAGAGAGGACCAAGTGTCCGTGCCCTGCTTTCCACCCAAGTTCCAAGATATCGTGTGATGATTGGCGAGACTCAACACCACAATTAAATGAAATAGTAAATTACATAAATGATCATTGTAAGCAAAAAAAAAAATCCGACAGAAATGATAATATTAAAAGAAGGAATTTAACTTCTCAATACTTAAGATACGGAAAGTCTAACACTGACGAATGTCTCTGTATAAAAACTAGTGTCTCTAATTGCAATTTTTTTTCAGCTTCACGCTGTATCCCGCACACAGCAGGGTAGGCAGAGAGAACCTAGTGTTAAAACACTCCGTTTCCCACTTTCCGCCGAATTCTGGACGCATTGCGTGATGAGTGGTGGAACTCATCGCCGCGCTTTGCCTCGACAACAGAGCGAAGAGATGAAAATATAAATGTAAATAAATTTTTCACTTCCTCGAGTGGGGATCGAACCCACAACCAGCCGATTTTACAGTCACACTTGGTGCCTCTGCGCCACGACTGGCCTCATAATTTATTGTTATGCGATAATGAGTAGTGCATCATACGCTGTGAGAACACGTCGAGTCCTGGTGTCTAGTGTAGTTGAAAAATTTTCGTATAGGCTAGCGGATTACATTATCAGCAATTTGCGCTTAAACAAAGTGTAAAAAGAACGTATATTAATGTCTGACATTTATGTCGGAATCTATCGTAGTTTATTCACATCATTAGAAATATGATTAATATTTTTCGCGAAATTTCTTTTCTTACCTGTATTTTTCCTACACTAATTAGAAACGATGGTGTTTCTGGGAGCCAAATCAAAGACAAGAGTAGTATAATTGGTGCTATAGCCATAAGAAGGGATAGCGCATGCGCAGAGAGCATACCACCCGCAGAATAGGCGAAGAGGATACCGCAGCTGGAAAGATAAGAAAGACGATCTAAGTAATATAGTCTAAGATTCAAATTAGAACTACTAATGATTTTTAGAAACCAGTCGCAAGGGTGCAAGCATGCGACTGGAAACAACAGGTTGTAGGTTCGATTCCCACGAGGAAATGAAATGAATTAAATTTTCTCTTTAATCGGAAAAGAGTGTCTTAATACTAGGTTCCCAGTTGCGGGATAACGAATGAAGCTAAAAAAATATGTATTTGGAATTGAATATAAAGTTTGGATTAAAATAAAGCTTTGATGACTTTATGAATTAATTAAAGGCACAAAATAACTTTAGTGTTCTTTCTTGTCTAATCATTCTTAGATAATAATAGATAGCAATAATAGATAATGCCTTCAGAATTTGGAACTAGAAATATAAACATTACTAAAGGATGCCATCACTCACCTAGAAGCCAAAGCCGGCATAGCAGCAAGGCCTCTGGTCCTAGGCGCTATTTCAGCACAGTACAACGGTGCTAGTGCCAAAGCACCGGCCCCTCCCGCGCCCGCCGCTACTCTTGCTGCCCAGACACCTTTAGCCCCACACCAGGCCGCAAGCGACCAGCTGATCTAGGATTAAATTTTTTTAGCTTTACGCTGTATCCTGCAGCCACATAGCAGGGTAGACAGAAGGAACCTGGGAACCTAGGAGACTCCGTTTCGCACATTTGAATTTTTTTAGAGTACGCAGATTAATCTAGAGGTATGCGACTTTTCTTTCAATTTACTCAAGGGCACACTTTTGAAACTATGTCAAGTGAGTGATAATATTACAAAATATAACTTCCTAACAAATTCCTCCTAGCTTTAAATAAATAAGTATAAAAAGTGGGTTTTGAACCCACGAACTCTACATTGATGGTGGAGAACATCTTAACTGTGCCATAATACGGTGGCATTCTAGCATGATTAATTCATGAAAGAATAAAATTATAATAGCTCTCAGACAGGCCTTTCTAAGTGAGTACTGAACAAAAATTCATTCTGATGATACGTAGTTAATCTGATTTTCAAATTAATATTTCACGAGATGTTTAAAACATCGTGCCTCAGTTGAGAGAGGTTTATGTTTAAAATATTCATTTTCCCAGCTTGGTTAGATCGTTTAGTAATTTCCACCATTTTAATTTTATTTTTTTTAAAAAGGCTAAGAGTGAAGAAGAAACAAAGTAAAATGGCATTGTGTACATTGCTTATTTAGAAAACGTATAAAAATTTGGTCGTAGCGGGACTAGAATCCACGCCTCCTGGAAACGAGTCCTGGAAAGGCGCGGGTTCGAGGCTGCTACTTTCAAATTTTTATACGTTTTCTAAATAAGTATTTTTCTTTTCTAAGTGTGGAATAATATTTTAAAAATGTGTACACTGTTAAATGTTTGTTGCCTATCTACCATATAGAAAAATTGCAAATACATTCTTTTCCAAATTAAAATAAATTTGTCTTAAAACTAGGTTCCCAGGTTCCTCCACCAATTCGCTATGCGCGGGATACAGCTCAAAAGATAAAATAAAATGTACATATCTGAAATTAATTCATATGTTTTTCTAAAGTTTTAGGCAATAAAATAAATCTTACACAAAAAAAAAACCATTAAAAATAACTTACAATAAAACTAAGGCATATACACAACGCCCCAGCCTTCCTTCCTTTGACATCGGCTAGCACGGCAAACATGGGCGCTGCGGGTAGAGCAATCAAACAAGGCAGGGCCGCTAGCCACGCGCCACCAGTTAGAGCTTCGTTACCCAACACTCCGGAAACCCAGCCTGTGCTACAACCGTGAGTGAAGCAGGATAGATTGTCTGGAAAGAAGATACTCTTATAGTTAAATGATTAAATATATCATTTTCTTGAGTGGGAATTGAACCCACAATCTGTCGTGTTTACAGTCGTTTATCTAATACTAGCTTTATTGCCGGCTTTGCTACCATCATCAAGTGGAAATACCTAAAGTTGTGTAAGGCACGTATTAAGCGAATAACTTCAATAGTAGATAATAAAATATAAATTTGATTTATTGTTAAAATCTGCCGGTAATGACTAGGATTGGATAGTGTTAATACAAAAATAATTGTTCAACGCGATCCAGTAGTTCCTGAGATTAGCGCATTCAACCAAACAAACACTTCAGCTTTATAATATTAGTAACTAACGTTTTGTGAGAAATTGGCCATGTCCTAACAATGTCTAATGTTAGTACAGTTCGAATAAATTCAATTCTAATTAATCACGTAAACGTCCGACTTGTCCGTCACGGCACACTAGCGGTCGGCTGTAATTAGTATTACATATTCTATGATTTGATACTCTACGATCTATTTCATTGAATATAGGATCTGTGATATAAACAAAATTCAAGTTGATACTTTTACTTAATTGAGTGTCGAGACACTTCGTTCTCCGTTTTTACCTAACTTTAAAACAAGGTGTGTTGGATGAGGAACTCTCTTTAAAGAAAGCGCCAAAGAAAACAAATGATAATTTAATATGTAAATAAATACTATTTAAATCATCCCCGCTTTCGTTCACATTGAGATATTATTCAATAAAACACTCCGTTCCCAATCAGACACCGCCGAATTCTGAAAGCATTGCATGTTGATTGGCAGAACTCAACGCCGCACTTTGTCTCTTTACGAAGAAATAAAAATATTAAATATTGTGAAGTGAAGAAATAAAAATATTAAATATTTAAATTACTCTAATAGGAATCGAATCCACAATTTGTCGCGTTTAGAGTCTTATACTTGTGCCCCTGCACCGAGACTGGCCTCGAAATTGGTTAATACTGTACTTATTACCGATCAAAGTTTCTAAAACATGTTGTAAAGGGTAGAACAGAGTATCTTATCACTATATTCTCTCTACATTCGTCGCATAAGTAAAAAGGGGACGGCAAAAATGCTAATCTAATGTTTCCCCATAATGTATGCAATGTCACGTTACTGTTGAATGCTCGAAAATGGACAGAACTACTGCATTTATGTATGCGAGTTTTGACGTCACATTCGCTGTGAAT
>DWQW01008226.1:0-14173 GCA_018249695.1 Heliconius erato demophoon
TAAATAAATATATCTAAAATGGCAAAATATTTGACTTATCTATAAAATTGTATTTTTAAAACGTATTCAAAGTAGCGGGACAAGAAAAGACTCAAAATGTACACTTTTTCTGATTATGACCCTAATATACGAATAATTTTTGACACAAAGTATTTTTTTTATTTTTTTATTCCTTTACTAAAAGGATTTTTTTTATTTGGTACTTTTTTGTCTCTATAGAACGATCAAAATAAATGAAATTTATAAACGATTTCTTTTTTAATCTATTAAAGTTATAGGCCGATAGATATATATCGTGTGGCCTATAAATAACGATTTTTATTTTCTCGCTCTCAAAAGAAGATTAAAGGGACAAGGAGGCAGCGTTGGGTTCCGCCAATTCACACTCAATGTCTCAAAAATTGAGATCGTGAAACATTCAAGTACTACGATGCCTTAGAGAAAAAAAGAAACTAAGGTTCTAAATCAACACAATCAAAAGACACGAACATTAACAAGCATTTTTGGCATAAAGTGAGAACTTAAAATATAAATAAAGCAAAAATCTGAAAAGTGAAAATTTATAGCTATTTCATAGAAAAAATCCGGACAAGCGCGAATCGGGCTCGCCCACCGAGGGTTCCGTACAAAAATTTGCGGTCTGGAGACAAAATTGGAGGTACAAAAATTGGAGATCTCGAGAGCCCTTTAATCTTATACCTCACTTGAACTAGCGGCTTTAATATCAAATTTTGCCTACTTTTAAGACTATTATTGTCTTACGATTTAACCAGATAAATACAGTTTAGATTTATCGCTAAATAAATAATTCCTGCAGATGGTGGCTGTCAAATTTTATAATTTTAGGTCAACCACAAGTACTCTATTAACTTTGACTCCCTTTATAGTAACGCCCCTATTAGTATTCCCATTTTTTTCGCTAATTAAGGCTAATAATAATAATAAAATAATTTTAAGATAATAAAATATTTTTTTAGGATTTAACCACAAATGTATAATTTTCAGATTTTTCTTGTACTATTTGTAGATGCAGACAACCTGACCTGGTTGCATATAATGTGCAATGTAAATAAATAATAAGCAAATATTTTATATAGGATTAGTAAAATAATAAAATAAAATATATTTTTTTCTGTAATTAGATATAAGAAACTTGGGTCAGAGAATAAAGGCTATTTTTATTTTATTTTTTATTTTTATTTTATTTTTTATTTATTTTTATTTTATTTATTTGTAGATGCTAGCTGCCAAATTTCATAATTCTAGGTTAGCAGTACCCTATTAATTTGGATTATCTTCACAGTGCCGAAATACGATTTTTTTGGTATTTGAGGCTATTTATTATTGATACTACCTGTATTCCCTTCATCAAAGTCAAAATACGCGTTTTTTACGATATAAACGGCCATATCTTTTTTCTAAGAGTATATAAAAATATATTTTGTATCAGGAAATCATGGGGCCGTAGATCTGAATATGTGGTTTGAATGTCAACTCGATATCTCCAAGCGTTCCTGAGATAAAGGGTATTGACAGATAGACATACAAACGGACAACAAAGTGGTCTTATAGAGGTCGTTTTTCCTTAAAAGTTACGAAACTCTAACAATAATACAAACATATATTTGTAGTTGATATCATAAAAACATTGTGCGCACAAAAAGTTAGTTTATCAATGTTTATTTATTCTAAAATTAGTACGGAACCCTTAGTAAGCGAGACCGATTCACACTTGACCGATTTCATTTATAAATGAGTTTCGGCAATCCGTGGTTCTTGTGGTCGACCTCAACGTTTTTTGTATGCATAATACAATTAAAATACTTTACTTTAGTTAAAAACTTCGCTTAAAAACCACTATAGTTAAACTAAAGTGGGATAATCTCATTTGAACGTACCGAACGAGTTTTGTTCCTTTCGATTCCAACCATAATTGGTATAATATCAGCAAAAACAAACATTAACATAGCTTTTATTAATAGTATTGTGTAGTGTTGTGTAGCATAGAGGTTTTATACCACAATTATGTATGAAAAGCGTAATTCATATCACATAATGAACAAAGAACAAAATAATATGAATCATTTTATTTGTTGGGTTAATATTTCATATATTTGAATATTTAATTATAATAAATTTGTTGTTGAATGTTCATAGTGACAAAGTGTCTATAACATATTCAATTTAACGTGATATTTTTTTTATTTTCAGCATCACGCTGTATACCGTACAAAGCATGGTAAACAGAGGCTGAATCCGGGAACTTAGTGTTAAGAAACTTCGTTCCTATTAAGACACTTCCGTTCCCCACTTCCAGCTGAGTTCTGGATGCATTGTGATTTGTGTATATCGCAAGCTATCACGTTTACAGTCCTACGCTTGTTCTCCTGCGTCACGACTGACCTCAATCCTCCTACTTGAACGCGATATTTATAGATGAAAAACAGTGATTTTATATAAAAACCAGTATTTACCAGTGGCATTACTCTCATAGACTATAGGAAATTTATAAAAATCAGCTTCATGTTGTATCCCGCACTCAGCAGGGTAAGCAGAGGGAACCTAGTGTTAAGATACTACGTTCCTTATTTTCTGCCGAATTCTGGACGCATTGCGTGTTGAGTGGCAAAACTCAACGCCATACTTTGCCTCGACACCAGAACGAAGAAATTAAAATATAAATTTAAGTAAATATTTCATCTCCTCGAGTGGGGATTGAATCCACAACCAGTCGGTTTTACAGTCACACTTCGTGCCGCTGCGCCACGACTGGCCTCAAATTTATAATATTAAATTAAAAAAATAAATAAATTAGCGTCACGCTGTATCCCGCACACAGCAGGGTAGGCAGAGGGAACCTAGTGTTAAGACTCCGTTCCCGACTTTCTGCCGAATTCTGGAGGCATTGCGTGTTGAGTGGCAGAATTCAACGCCGCGCTTAATCTCGACACCAGAGCGAAGAAATGGATATATAAATTTAAGTAAATATTTCATCTCCTCGAGTGGGGATGGAACCCACAACCAGTCGGTTTTGCAGTCACACCTCGTGCCGCTGCGCCACGACTCAATTTATAATATTAGTAGAAAAGAAATATGTTCTGATTAGGCGGTACGAATAAAATATAGAAACCAACATATCTCTATTTATCGTATGTATTTAATTAAAAAATATCCTTGCGCACACTTCGAAAAACGTGAAAATTGGCTGAAAATGAATGAATTAAATGCTTTTGGTGAATATCAAACTTCAAAGTGACTTTTATAAGTAATTTAACCCAAAAAAGAACGATATTAATCCCCAACGTCATATTTAAATTATTAACTGAAGTAATTGCTTCGTAGATTAGCGCGGATGAGTCGAAAGAGGTTTATTTATACACAAATAATTTTAAAAGAAGACATTATTCGACGAATAAAATGACAAGTGTTTTTAAACTGGCAATTTTTTTCATTTGTTTTAAAATATACATTTATTTTGTACTTTTAAATTTATTTTTATAATTGTTGCCAGAAATCTATTTTTGATAAATATTATATATGTATAGATTGTCGTAGTATAGTTGAAAGATAACATTTTTTTTATATGAGACATAGTAGTTATAAGAGAATTTCCTAAGCAGAATAAAATTATTTTAATTTCATTTAAATTGAGCCAACTCTAAAAAGAAATTATAGAATATGGTGCTTATAATTATGTACAAATATTCATTATAATAAAATTGTTATCATTCGGTCTAGCAGAAAAAGCACGGCGTTATATTCCACCATTCAATATCTAATATCTAAAACTTTAAATTAAATAAAATTTTACAGAATATAGGGAACGGAGTCTCTCCCAGCCTTGCTAAGCAGGAAAAATATAAATAAAATATATTTTTTAGCATCGCTCAGGCTAGTGCTAGTGCACTAAACGCCTAGTGTTAAGACACTCCGCTCCATAGTTTTCGCCGAATTTTAAAGGCATTGCTTGTTAAATAACAGAACTCAATGCCGCGCTTAGCCTCCACAGAACAGCAAAAAAATAAAAATATTGAATATGTCACTTCCTCGAATGGTAATCAAACCCACAACCTGTCCCCCTCGTACTCCTGCGCCACGACAGCCCTCAATTAATTAACTCATAAAAACCCATTTCCAGCGAGCCTATTATATCATCACACGATCATAGACGAAGTTCCTAAGCAATAGACGCCGAACTTAGTGTTTGTGAACATAATTACGGCTTTCGCAAGCTGCGATTGGACGAACGCCCCGTGAAATTGGTACACGCTACTTGCAGTGCTTCCACCTAAATTGGTGACTTGGACTTGATTTAGATAATAATTATTTTTTTACATTTTTTTATATTTTAATTTTGATTATGATGATTGAGGGCTAAAACTCTAATGATTAATATGTTTATGTTTTAAATTAATAAAAAAAAATTAAATTGTAAAAAAAAATAATTATATATCAAAGCAATATATGTATATCAAACATCATATTTTTTTAAATATTAACGTAAACGCGACGGTTGTAGTTTTAACTCCTAGCGGAAAGTAATTGTTTTATTTTAGCACTATTAATAATACAAAGCGTGGCGTTGAGTTCCTCCAGTCAATAAGGTATGTTTTATAAATTGTTCAGTGCGCGGGGAACAGAGTGCTCTGTCGCTAAATTTTCTTTACTTACTACACGCTTATAATATGAAAACACGTTACAACCCAACAATTAAAATAAAAAGTAGTAAAGTAAAATAAAAAGTAGTGTCCCGTACACATTAGGTTAGGCAGAGGGAACCTAGTATAAATAGATTTCTTTCCCCATTTTCCGCGGAAATGGCCACACAGAAAACGCCACGCTATGCCTCGACACCAGAGCGACGAAACGAAAATATACTTTTAAACAATTATTACCTTTTCTCTAGTGGCGATCGAACTCACAAGCAGTCGATTTTACAGTCACAATTTTCGCCGACTGGCCACGACGCCTAACAGTTGAAAAACAAAAAAGCAAAAACAAAATAATTCACAAAATCATATAAAAATGTTCTCAAGTCGAAACACAAAGTTATTATCTTATCGCCATAGTTCGTAACATGTTGGCAAGTTTGGTTACCACCGATCAAACCTATGAACTAATTTAAGCTATCTCAGCATATTCCGTTCGTACGGTTATCCTTGCCGTACTTTACCTGTACTTTCCGTAACTTTGATTTATAACATCCTTCTCGTACAATCGCATGTGCATCAGTGATGAATATTAATGAAGGATTTGTGGCAGTGATTTATAATATAGGTTGGTTGGTCTGTTTGTTAGCTTATTATGGTTGTTAAGAAGTGTTTATATTTTTTTGTTAAATTTTAGTTAAGAAAGTTTTCCACTTTTCGTCCAATTTTCGAGACATTGGCCCTAACGGCCATTGGCGGATTTCATCACCGTACTTTGTCTCGCTAATGGAACGAACGAGTATTTTCTTTTTGTTTTTTTTTCGACTTCACCCAGAAGGAGCCTATTTTGTGAGATATAGCATCTCACAAAATAGGCTCCTTCTGGGTACCTTACCCAGAAGGAGCCTAGAGTTAAGACATTCCAGTGACATTTTTTTTAATTGATTGTATATTTTATTTAATTTTGCTTAGTTAAATATGTTGCCAGTAAATTTTCTAAAATAATGAAAATCTATATCCAACTTAGATTTAGGTATTTAGACATATTAAACCTTTCCTAAAATGAACTTGTTTTTTTGCAACTCTAGTTGAAGATAAAGTGGAGAGTGGAAGTATCTTAATGGGAATAGAATGTCTTGGCATTAGGTTCCCTTTGCCTACCCCGACGTGCAAAATATAGCGTGAAGCTAAAAATATATATTAAAAACTAAGCACTCTTTTTACAATGAAATTTATAAAATAAATCCTATGTTGGTATTTATTTCAAACTATACTGCTCTTTCAAATAAACAGAAATACGCAGATTTAGTGATTAATAACGTTATATTTATTTAAAACTATTTACTTTACGCTATTTGCACGACACGCTGTACATTTTGTTATGACATATGTGTAGAATTTAAAAATGGACAAAACTCTTAAAAAATTTATTAGTTAAAAAAATAAAATAGATTTTTGAAGAATATTTGTAAGTAATTTTTATCAAATACCTAAGTGGACTTAGACATAATATTTTAAGCCGTAGAGGTACAAACGATGCAATGAGGTTCGATTTCCACTCGAGGGAATGAAATATTTAGTATTTTCACATTCTCGCTCTGGTAACGACGCAACACGCAGCGTTGAGTTCCGCCACTCAACACGCAATATCTTGATGATTCGGCGGAAAATAGGGATAGAAAAGTCTCTAAATGAGAATGGAATATCTTAACACTAGATTCCCTTTGCATACCCAGCTATGAGCGTGGTAAATAACACTTATTTTTTTAATACAGTCGTCCCTGCGCTGCAGCCTGTAGTTAAGAGATATTTGTTGAGAAACCAATTTTCTTTTTCAAACTATTAAAAAGTTTAGTTAGGTATTTATATCACTATTATACATTGAAATCTAGAAAGGCTTACATAATTTAGCAACTCAGGTATTGTATAAAGACTACAGATGCAGTAAATTTTGTGCTTCATGCTCAACTTTCACCTTGTTTCATGCTACGCTGCTCTTGTTCATCCAGTGCTTAAATGGCGTATAATAATTTACCTAAATAAATATCGAATCTACAACTTTATATACCAATTTCGTATATTTAACTAAACCACAATAGTGGCTTCAAATTTTATTTAGTGGAACATTTTTCTTTGTGAGGCCAGTCGTGGCGTAGCGGCACGAGGTGTGACTGTAAAACCGACTGGTTGTAGGGTCGATCCCTACTCGAGGAGATGAAATATTTATTTAAATTTATATTTCCATTTCTTCGCTCTGGTGTCGAGGTTAAGCGCGGCGTTGAGTTCTGCCACTCAATACACAATGCCTCCAGAATTCGGCAGAAAGTGGGGAACGCAGTGTCTCAACACTAGGTTCACTCTGCCTCCCCTGCTGTGTGCGGGATACAGCGTGAAGCTGATTTGACTTAATTTTTTTTTATTTTTCTTTGTAATATAAATATTTCCTTGCCAAATTGAACTAATTGCAGTATCAAGTTACATCCTTCACAGAGAGAGCTCAACACTGCGCTTCGTTTTACAGAACGGGGAATCAAAAATGGATTTAATATAATATTTCCCCCGAATATATATCGAACCCACAACCATAATTCACAAACCCACTACAACACAACGGCCACAAATTAAAAATAAAAATTATGTTACAATATTTATAGCCCTAACCAGTAAAACATAAATATAGGAAGCCCTTGTAGTACAAACCTAATCATGCCCGAGGAACGATTTAATGAATTTCCACTCGATCGAGCTCGGCCTAAGCTCGTTACTTGCATCGCGCGTACGTGACTATTTTTAAAGATTTACTTTGGAACAAGTTAAATGAACAGCGGAGCTGCTGATTGCTAATGTAGGTAATAGGTTCGTTTACCCACTAAGGGTTGTATTGTGTTATGAAGTAAAAGACACCTTAGGGTTGGCTTTTGTATAAGTACCTAAGAATGCATTTTTTTTTTCAACGGTTGATTGTAAAAACGACGGTTGTGGATTCAATTTTACCATTAAGCTGCGCTACTTAACGTGTAATGTCTCAAATTTAATGGAAAGTGGGGAACGTAGTGTCATAGGTTCCACACTAGGTTCCCTCTACCTTTTATGTTATATGCAAGAAATAACAGAGGAATAAAACAATTTAAAAAATTATATAAAAAAAATTGTAGTTGTTTAATTTCATAATATTTTATAGTTTGTGATATTTGTTTTCTATTATGCATTCAAAATAATATTATTAATGTATTAACTATACACGGATCTCGGTAGCACAAATATTGTTCTATCGGAAAGCGATTTGCTGGACTGAGATTATAGTTTCTCGGACAATCTCATCGGCTGTCTCACTCATAATAAGACACGGATTGTGGCATCATAACTTGTATTATAGAAAACAATATTATTAAAAATGAAAACTTAAAAATTTATTTTTTTAAAGAAAGTTTTTTTTTTTTTTAAATGTTCACTACATTTAATGGTGCAATGGTGTGCTACCCGTACTGTCAACGTGATGGTTGTGAGTTCGACCCCACTTGGGGAAATTATTTTAATTTTCCTCGTTATTGTTATAAGACAGTTTGGCGTTAAATTTTAACATTCAACATGTAATGTCTCGAAAATTGGGCAGAAAGTGGTGGTTAAGACACTCCATAGTGTCTTAACCGTAGGTTGTCTGCTGCCTATTCAGTTATATGTGCGACACTTCCTGACGAAAAAAAAATAAAGAAATTAATCCATTTTTAGGGTTTCGTACCTCAAAAGGTAAAAGCGGAAACCTCATAGAATTTGACTTTGTATTCCGTCTGTTAAAACCATTTACCTCGAGATCGCGTGGGGGTATCAAGCTGAAATTAATATCAAATATTCACCTTTAGATGAAATATTTACTTAAATTTATATCTCCATTTCTTCGCTCTGGTGTCGAGGCTAAGCGCGGCGTTGACGCCACTTCACACTGTATCCCGCACACAGCAGAGTAGGCAGAGGGAACCTAGTGTTAAGACACTCCGTTCCCCACTTTTTGTCGAATTTTGGAGGCATTGCGTGTTGAGTGGCAGAACTCAAGTTCTGCCACTCAACGAGTAATGTCTGTGTCTTAACACTAGGTTCTCTCTGCCTACCCTGCTGTGTGCGGAATACAGCGTGAGGCTGATAAAAAAATATATTCACCTTTATTATTTATATTAATAATCAAAATACGCCAAACAAACAAACTAACGAAAACGAAAACATTTTTATCAGGTTTCTAAATAAATAAAAAAAAACAAAAAGTCAAAAAACACACAAACACACATCCAAACCTCTCTCTAAACTACCCATAAATCCTTATGCCAGGTATAAATACTTGGAAAAACATTTTAACTTGCGTGTAAAACTACCGTGCGTGCTATTAACAAAATGTTTAAGGAGCCAATAAGTCCGCAACTCCTTACAGCCTATCCGTTTTGCTGAACACGTCGCCCATTTGTATCTTGGAGTGAATGAAATGGCCTCGTGAAAGCCGCCGCCCATCAATCTTGGGCGATAGCGAATGGACCCCGTAATAGTTGTGAGTCGATAATGACCCGTTTCGCTGCCTTACTTCAGTTGTACACCGTCGTCAGGTAATTTTGTAATTTGATTGCTTATTTTTTTATGGTTACTAGAAAATTATTAAATATTAATTAAACAACCTTTTTATAAACAACTTAACAATACAACTTTTAAACTTACTTTTCCATACTTAGGAAAGAAAAATACTTTTTAAACATTTTTAAAGTGTTATTCCACACGTTTACGTATACGTTTTTCAAATAAGTATTCTAAATAACTATAAGAAAAATACTTATTTAGATAACTTATAAAAAATTGAACGTAGCGGGACTCGAATCCGCGAAGTTTTTTAGATGTCTTTTTTTCATGGTGTATTTTATTTTACAAATTACTTAATATAATATATTATTTATTTTATTTAATAACATTTTATTGAAGCGGTATTTTTTTATGAATTGCAATATTTATTGTATTTGATTTCGTTTTCATCAGAACTGAAGTCATGTAGGTATAGCAGAGTGGGTAAGAGCTAATCTAAGTCGAACGAATAAGAGACATTCCGTTTTTCTTTCTATTTACCAAAGCGGAAAATTTTTAATAATTTAAATTATATAATCATTGAGGTCGTTGGGGTGAACAGGCATAAGCGTGCTATTGGAAACGCTGCGGTTGTCAGTTCGTTCTTCGCATAGGAGAAAGAAATATTTAATATTTTTATGTTCACACTGTTTACTGAAGTAAAGCGTGGCTAAAAGTTTCTCCAACGAAACGAAGTCTCTTAACCAGATTCTTTCTGTCTACTTAGCTACATGTAACATATAGTGTGAAGCTAAAATAAGAAAGTCTAAAAGCTAAGCTAAAGAAAAAAACAGGCATTCTTTCGACTAGAAGCCGAAGCCACGATCATCACGTTTACAAACAGACGCTGCCCACTGCGTCACGACGATTTAATCATGGAGCTAAATGTACATACATAGGCTATGTTAGAAGGACCCTCTAAAAGTCACGAAGCATATCTTATAACCTTTCTGAAGACAAAAGTCTGAATAAAGAAAAGGGTAACATGTTTAATAGTATACATTGTGTCACTTTTGTTTAATAACTAATTATTATTATATTAAAATATTTCATATGTTCATGTCGTCGGTCTGGTAACGAGGCAATGCCTCCAAAATTCGACGGAAAATGGAGAACGGAGAGACTTAGTGTTAAGACACTACGTTCCCAAGTTCCCTCTGCCTACCCTGCGATATGCGTTGTACAGTGTGAAGTTAAAAAGAAAATATTATCTTATTCAAATTATAAATTCATAATGATGAAGGACTAGAAGTTGTTGGGGTCGATATAGTGAGAACTTTAATTTTTTAATTGGAAGTCAGAAATGTTTAAAAGGGTTAACAATTGAAACGGAATACTTAACAAAAAGCTTACATAATTTTCACAGAATAATAGATGCTTTCTATTGTCAGCATCTTTTTGACAAAAGGTGAACTATTATAATAAAATTCAAAAAGGCTTTTAATTATAACATCCTTCATCACTGATTTGAGGTGGCAGTCGATGATTTTCTATTTTTCTTCGTCTTATTTTGGTGTCTCTTATAGTTTCATACTGTATACCGTACATAGCAGAATAGATAGAGAGAACCTGGGAACATAGTGTCAAGACACTTCCATTTCTCACTTTCCGCCAAATTCAGAGCCATTGCGTATCGTGTATGGCGGAACTCAATAATGCGCTTTGCCCCTTTACCAGAGATAAAAAAATTAAATACGTCATTTCCTCGAGTGGGAATCGAACCCACAACCTATCGCGTTGAAAGTAGCACATCTGCGGTACTGTGCCAGGATTGGCCTCGTTGTGATAAATTTTACCAAAAATACTCTCCTATCCTCAATATTGCTTAGGAAAAAATGTTCCATGATTTATGTCATAAGTTCGTAAATGTTAAATGAATTTTGTTAATACTTTTCCGTTGAAAAGTATTTGGAAAACAATTTAAGTTCACAATTGTTTCTTGCGTATCACGAATTACGTTTGCGGCAGTCAAGAGATTGAAAAAAAACCGAATAATTATTAATTATTTATTAATTACATCTTAATACAATAGTTTCTTAAAGCTAATGACTGCTTTATTCGAAGTGGGAATAAAGAGTGTCAAAAAATGTAGTACAATTAATAAACTAAGAAAATTAAAACAATGGGGCATTGAAAGGCTAATACGGGGAAATCGCGGAGCGGTCGCCTGGGAATCTTCCATCAGTTTGATCCGTCAGCATAATCGTGGGATTAGGGTTCCGTAACTCACGTGACGTACTCATACTTGTAAAATAAAAAAATAAATAAATAAATCAGCTTCACGCACGGGATATATCCCGCACACAGCAGGGTAGGCAGAGGGAACCTAGTGTTAAGACACTCCGTTCCCCACTTTCTGCCGAATTCTGGAGGCATTGCGTGTTGAGTGGCAGAACTCAACGCCGCGCTTTGCCTCGACTCCAGAGCGAAGAAATGGAAATATAAATTTAAGTAAATATTTCATCTCCTCTAGTGGGGATCGAACCCACAACCTCGATTTTACAGTCACACTTCGTGCCGCTGCACCACGACTGGCCTCAACTTGTAAAATATTTATATATATTTATATGTATGAAGATAAAATTAATAATTTTTACGACCTCGATCGATAATATTAAATTTAACGTTCCCTTGAACCTAAAAAGGAAAGATCTGAACCTGCAGTCCCCGCGTTATTTACGTTATAACTTTTATTTGTTGCTCGTTATATCTTATCCTACCAAACGAAGTAGATAATAATAACTTTGTGACTACAAACTCTGTTCTCCATTCTCCACTAAAATTCAACATATTGAATGTTAACTGATGTAGCTAGAGCAATAAAAAAAAAGATAATAGTTATTTGCTCTCAGCGAAAATCGAACCCACTACCATCATTTTTAAAGTCAAATGCATCTCAATGCACGTTAATCTTAATTGCTTCTAAATGTATATATAATTGCATTATATATTTAACCAACAAACCTAAAGATATAACAGTAGGGACAGGTTATAACCGATTACCAGTAAAACTAAGCAGTGTGAACACGGAAATGCCTATATCTAATTACGCAGTTACCTATATGGGGAACAAGCCCGCAGTGTGTTCGTAACAAACTTAATTTACTATTTCATTTGCAAAATCATAGCTGGCTTTACATGTTTTGCATTGTTAATAGGCCAATACCTATTTTAAGCTGATTAATAAGCTAGTAAATAATAATATTCAATTTTTACACACTCTGCTCCCCATTTTCCGCCGAGTTTTGGAGTCACTGCCAGTTGCGAATTCAACGCTGCCTCGAAAGAAATGAAAATATATATATATAGGGGAGAGGGGGGTAGCTTTGAACAGGGGCACCTTTGAAAAAATGTGTTAACAGAACTATTTTAAAAAGAAATTTTGGTAGATTTTTTTTGAGTAGTGGCAGCACTAACCTGCACACGTGTCACTTGTCACCTAATGATGCTGATATATGAGATGCTGATATATGAGAGCCAGTTGTTGAGTTACGAGGAGTGTTTGATTTTGAGTAAAATTTTATGCATTTTTTATATAAGCGCGTAAGGATCGCAAGGATCCAATTCAAGGTATATGGTTTTATTTTTTCCTCTTTTAGTTAAAATGTTTCAAATATCATGCAATAAACTAGAAATCACTACAATTTTTGAACATTTAATTGAAAAACAAACGTTTGTAATTTTTTAATTACCACTGAGGCAGCTTTGAACAAAATAAAGGGGGCACTTTTGAATATTATTATATGTAAAAAAATACCACGAAAGAAAAACAAAACTATAATTAACTTTTCTTCACAAGAAACTGACTCAAAAATGCATTTGGAATCAGAAGAAAAAGTGACCATTTACTGTGAAGAGAATGAAGATACTGAAATCTGTGCGTATGAAGACTACGAAATGGAATTAGACTACAACTTAATAAATATTGGAGACTTCGTTTTAGCGAATGTCTCATCATCTGTGAATAATAAAAAAGTAGCTTGTATTTTTTTTTCTTTCTTGAGAAAGAGGACAAGTGCTACGTTAGTTTTTCAAAAGTCTTACGAAGACTAGACTTGAGGCCAGTCACGGCGCAACGGCACGAAGTGTGACTGTACAACCGACTGGTTGTGGGTTCGATCTCCACACGAGAAGATTAAATATTTACTTAAATTTATTATATATTTATATTTATTTAGTTGAGTTCTGCCACTCAACACGCAATGCCTCCAGAATTCGGCAGAAAGTGGGGAACGGAATGTCTTAACACTAGGTTCCCTCTGCATACCGTGCTGAGTGCGGTATAAAACGTGAAGCTGATTTTTATTTCTTACGTAGACTACTTCCCCCAATTTCAGTTGTTGGTTACGTCACATACTACATCTACATTTTCCTTTAAATTTAATTTTTCTAAGTTCAAATTAGGGTAGTAAGCTGTTTATTTAAAAAATATCTTGTTTTATTTTCATAATATTAGATTTATTCTATGATTGACCCCATAACGTTAATTACTTCTAGGAAGCCAAAGCTACCTTTTTGTTTGTACGTTTTTTAAAGTCTATTAATAACATTAAAGTTATTTAACACTAGTACTAGTACAATCGCAATATTAGAAAAAAAAAATTAGCTCCACGCTGTATCCCGCACACAGCAAGGTAGGCAGGGGGAACCTAGTGTTAAGTCACTCCTTTCCCCACTTTCTGCCGAATTCTGGAGGCATTGCGTGTTGAGTGGCAGAACTCAACGCCGCGCTTAACCTCGATACCAGAGCGAAGAAATGTAAATATAAATTTAAGTAAATATTTCATCTCCTCGAGTGGGTATCGAACCCACAACCAGTCGGTTTTGCAGTCACACCTCGTGCCGCTGCGCCACGACCGGCCGCAATATTAAACTAGGTATATTATTTTTTTAAGTTAACATGGTACTGATATTTGATCTCCATCGTT
>DWQW01008227.1:0-14173 GCA_018249695.1 Heliconius erato demophoon
AACAAAGAATACATTCATCTTCTGCTTAGTTTGACGTATTTACTAAAACAAGTTCTTAGCGCAAATATATTTTATCTTATTTGATCAGTTTTCCTTATATAGATACCGTCGTTTTTATGTGTTTTTTTGCTTCTTTACTACTATTTTTACTGACATGTTCACATCTCCCGGTTTAAACTTGTTTAAGTCTCAAACGACTGTAATATAAATACGCAATTATAGTTTTATACCGATAACTGTAGATGACGTCTTGATCAATGAAGCAAATTGGAGCGAATGCAATGTGATATTTCTTAAGATACCTGTGCAGAGAGCGTGAAGTCTGTAATGTGTGAAAACAAATTATAAAACATCAAAATTTTATTATAATGTAGATTTTTTGAGATATTTTGTAATTAAAAAATGCACTTAACCTCTTTATTTGATTTAAGTAACTACATTTAAGTATATTAAAAATGTGTTTTGAGAATAAAAATATATATTATAGTACAAAATATATGTTCATATCTATTATTAATAAATATCTAATGAATGTATTTTAAAATATAGTATTTTAAAGTGTAAATTTCAAAATAGCTCACGTACAAAAAATATTGTAATATCAACCAAACAATGCCAAAAAAAAGTGAAAACACGGCTAGATTCGCGCATTCGGTACCAGCCGCACCTTTACAAGGAGACCTGATAACACAGTTACTTATCAGATTCCGTGTTAACAATGAACAAAAATTGATAAAACTAACTGAGAAGTTTAATATATTATATGATTTTTTAATAGGTATTGGTATTAATTCATTGTATAATCTCAAGGTGCGTATATTCCAATTGGAAACAAACACAAAAGTCAATCTAATTTGCCTAAATAAAGACAATATAATACATTCAATATTAAATAAACATAAATTAAAAAGTGTAAATGAGTGATATTTATCATCAATGTTGACTTATATGTCGGAGTTTGTGATAGTGTTGAAAGGTGACGCACTTGATGGCGCTCGTCTGCTAGAGGCGTGGTGGCGGGCTCTGCTACTTATTGCTCGTCTATTTGTATACTGCTGCAGAATCCTCAACCAAATTATGTATGGTAGGCATAGAAATTTGGTTACTGTATATTTTTAGATTTTTGTGATTAATACATATTGCCTCTTTAAATAAGCCCGTATTTAAATCGCTCTGAAATCTGAGATCGATCTTGAGATGGTATTTTCATTAAAAAATTATATGTATCTATAAATGAAAATGCGTGTCAAGATTGATCTCACACTTGAAAGCGATTTCTAAGTCTTATTTATTATCTTAGTTTTTCTTACCACAGAATACGTGTGTAGATAAACATACAATACAAAAGCTAAAATTCCCTTGCATATCATGGCAAAAATATAATAAAATAATATTACTATAGGGAGATTTCTTCGACTTTCCGAAAAAATATAAGATTTTAAAAAAAATTGTCGCTTAATCCAATTTCACTACTGTATATAGTGTTAACAACATTTTCGAATTCATTATGATAACACGAATACGATAAAAACGTAAAGATAACTTATCAAGCACTGTCTCTTTTAATTGTTGATTAAATCTGTTTAGAATTGATAAAAAAACTTAATTATATAGGTACCTGATAGTACCGCATCTAGGACATTCGTGATGAATATATATTAGTAATTCGTGATCAATACTTTTGTACTTTATTGCAAGTAGATTTATTATGTTCAAACAATAGAATATTAAATACTTTGATAAGTGCTTAACGAATATCATTTATTTGTTTACAGAATTAAAGGTGCCTGAGGCGGTCATGATGGCGCCTAATTTATTTCAGAAGACTAAGTCGCCACGCTCATCACCAGGGAATTTGCCTAGAAAATTACAGGTAACTGACCGTAAACAATTTCAATCGAGCTTTTCTTTGTTAAGAACTTGGTAAATGGCTAGATTCAGTGGGATTGTATTAATTTCGTTTAATTGCACACAACACAATTATTAAAGACGTTTAGTAGTAAGTAGTTTATTTAACTTCGAATTGAAATCTGTACGATTGTTATACACACCCCGATTAGAGCGGGTTATATGATAAATAAGAAGTCAGTTATATTACTAAAAATATCACACAAAAAAAATGCCAAGTGAGAGAAGTAGAACCCAGGTTCCGTACTATCCATTCTTTCATTTAAAGCTAAGGTACGAACGAGTAGTTTATTGAGACATTTATTGAAATCAAACAAACTTAAATGAACATAAATATTGTTTCTCCTTTCAAATGTTTAATACCTTTAGGTAAATCCTAAGTATTTTCACAATGAAACCTTCAAAACAAAAATTATGTATTAAAAACAAAAATTTTAAGGTAGCTTCAAAACATAAATATTGAATAATTAGACTTAAAAAAACTACTCTTAAACAGACAGAATAAGGTACGTGCTAATAGTCGCCCCAAGTCTTCATTTAAAACTGTTATGAACTTCATATCTCATCGTACAAACACAGTAGGTCTCGCTAGGGATAAGTACCGCGCTAAAGATTAACTAAAAATGGCAATCAGATCGAGACTCATTCACTCATCTCTCATCCACTTTAGCTACACTCCATAGTTTCCATAATATTCGAGCTGTTAGAAGCGTCCCCTGTTACTATCCACCCACCACCCAGTCTCCCCTATTTTAATAGTATTCCGCCTATTTTAAAGACATTACGTAAATATATCTAAATATTGTACCGTGTATATTAAGAAAAATTTAATGCTATTTGCTTAAATTAGCAAAATAACTTTATACTTACTACTTACTTAGCTTCACGCTTTATCCCTTGCGGGGTAGTCAGAGAGAACGGAGCGCCAAACGCTACTGTCTACGGTTATAACTTTATAATGCTTCATAAATATCCTCTTATGGTTTTTATTCTTATTTTTTCAAGTTTAAATGGTTTCCTTTAATAAATACATATGAATATATTTATGACTAAGTTTAGTAAATTAATTGTACATAATTATATTAAAATAGTATAATTTTTTTTTTCAGAATGGCACAGAATCGGGAAGCCAATCAGTGGCGACGGCTGACTCCAGCCCTGGCAATTCCATGTCAGACGCTGAAAATTTTGAATGTTACGGTGAAGCGGATGCAGATGCACCTGCTTCTAACACGTGAGTTTCTTTTAGAAAAGTATTATTATAGTCTTATTTCTAAAATACGTATATATAATTTAAAGCAAAAATATTTATTACCAGGCTAATACTACTCAGGGAAACTGCTAATTTCATCTTATATCTTTTCAAAAAGATTAGGTATAGTCCTGTTTGTAATAATTGAAATTGCTTATTAAAGTTACGTAATATACTCTGTCGGTAGCCGTAAGGTAAATTACCTTGTGTGTCTGTCTGAAGTTTTATAATATTTTTAATCAAAAATGAATGCAATGAAACATAAAAAGCAGACCTATTATGAATTATTATTTCCTACAACGTTATATAAGAATTATTATTTTCTAACACGTACTTTTAAAATTTTGTTAATTTTAAATAGTATTTATAAATTTACAAAATATATAGACTTATATATTATTTAAATGTAGACTATTTTATTATTTGTTTTTAAACTATTCTTAAAAACACAGTGATCAAAAAGTCTTACAAATTACAACAAAATATTTTAGATGTATAATTAATTACAACAATTATTAACAAACAATTTATTATTCAAAACAACCCTAGCAGTCCTTATATTAAGGGTAATTTCCTATTAATATGCCATAGATTAAATTCTTATAGTTCAAAGACTTAGGTTGCATGCATGTAGTTCAATGTACCAACTAAGTACCTAGTTAGTAAAATTCTTCTAATTAAGCTGATAAGCTTATTAAAAGAATTTTGTACTAACGTTTTGGAACACGTGATTTTTTTGGAGTTTCTTAAACGTGGCGCACGTGATAATTAGATTTATAACGAAATACTTTAGAATGTCATTTTAGCAATGACTCATTTAAGTGTCTACTATTTTGTTTAATCAAATCAGCTTTACGCTTTATCCTGCCCATTGTGTTAAGACACTCCGTTCCCTACTTTCCGCCGAATTCTGAACGCGTTGCTTATTAAGTGGCGGGAATCAATGCCACGCTTTGTCTGGACACTGGAGTGCAAATTTAAATAAATATTTCATTTCCCCGAGTGGGAATCGAACCCACAACCAGTAGCGTTTACAGTCACACCTTGTACCCTTGCGCCACGACTGGCCTCAATTAACTTGGCTTATTTTTTTAGTATATCATTTTCTGTACACTATAGGGATTTAATTTATGTATATGATATAACAAAATAAATCTATAATCATGTAATATAAAACTTTTTTAAAATGTATATTTGTTGATAGATTGGAAAACGGATCCAGAAGTCCTGGAAATCAATTAAATCGTCATTCATGGACGCGGACCAGTCTTCGACGGACCCCGCCCAGGTACTCCTTCTTTATTAATATTTACATTACATATTATATACATATAATTTTTTTTTTTGATATTGATTTAAAAACGGTTCTTTTTATATCATACTTATTCTAATTTATTTTAAAGGTACATAGTATTTCTAGAATAGTATAAAATGGGACATTTTAATTTTTTTATTAACGCAATTTTGTCTAATTTTCAAATAATTCAGTTTATTGCTATTAAAAATTGCTATGGAATTTCATATTTATTTTTGCACATTTTTTTGCTAGTGCTAGCTTATCACATTTATATATTTTTTCGTAGCCACCAAGAAAACCTGCCGCATCGACGATGGGGCTCCATGCGACAGTAAGCCATTTTATTTTATATTGCATGCTTACTCATGAAACTTGTCACGCTTTTTAATAAGCTTTTACGTGTCAATTAATTAAAATTTATTTTTATTTTAATTTTTACGTGTCACATCTTTTAAAATAATTTAGATTAACCTTATATTTAAAATATATATAGTTTACATTTTCTTTGGTTTTATATCACGCAAAAAGTACTTATCTAAAGAAACTTCATATTAAATTATTGCATAAAAATACACACATGTGAAAATGAAACAAAAGAATAGATAAAATAATAACAAAATTAATTTTAAATCATGCTTTCATACTATTTCATATTTTGTCACGTACGGTCTTTATTTTGCTATGATATATTATATAAACAAAAAAGATTTCTAATACATCTGCGGACAAAATAAAAAAACAAAAATTTGAACCCAAAACAATCCAATCCATCATACACGTTCAAATTGCGCCGATATAAGCTGACATTATAGCTATAATATAATACATTAGGATTAGGTACATTAAAATGCACTTTAAACATATTAGTAACGTGACAAGCGTGACCACAGGAAATTATGTTAAAAGCCTTCCTGATCTACCTTCGTAACCATATTACGACATAACTTACTAGTTACATTATACAGGAAAGCTATAAGAAAAAAAATCTCTGCATTAATATAGTTTAGCAATCTAGTGTAGAGGCCGGTCGTGGCGCAGCGGCACGAGGTGTGACAGCAAAACCGACTGGTTGTGGGTTCGATCCCCACTCGAGGAGATGAAATATTTACTTAAATTTATATTTCCATTTCCTCTGGTATCGAGGTTAAGCGCGGCGTTGAGTTCTGCCACTCAACACGCAATGCCTCCAGAATTCGGCAGAAAGTGGGGAACGGAGTGTCTTAACATTAGGTTCCCTCTGCCTACCCTGCTGTGTGCGGGATACAGCGTGAAGCTAATTTAATTAATTTATTTATTTTATTATTTTATCAATATATTTAATCTTTAAATTTAGAATACTACAACAATTTTTATAGTCTATATATATTTGACAGTTATGACAAGATAGTGTTGCCCAACACATAATTTACCGAGTTCGGACAGAGAGTAGAGAATTATTTTTTTTGTCACTACGCTACGAATATTTCAATTAAAAATATTTTTAAGGATCACTTAAAGACTACTTTTTCAACTTTTACGTTTTAGTCATTTAATTGTTGTGGGAAAGCCACATATATCACGATTTTCAAATGGTACTGTCTCGTTCCTATGTTATTATTTTTAATTATTGAAAGTGACCTACATAATGATGTATTTATTCTATAGAGAAGGCTAAAAATAACTCATAGTAAGCTATAATATAATATTTGTATCAAGATTGTAAATGACTCAACCGGTAGTAAGATTTGAACTTTAGCTATTATGATTTATGATTCATAGACTGGCGTCTATTTAATGTAATTATTTATAAAACACAAGTAGGTACATAAATGGATAATTATGTCGTATTTTCTCACAATTATTTTGATATCATTCTTTGAAAGACGTAACTAACTGGCGTGTTGTTTTATATTTCAATTTAATATATTTTTATATTTTAAATAATAAATTTCCAAAAAATATACAACTCAGTATTCTAACACTTGGCTCTCTTTGCCTATCTCGCTAAATGTTTTTTTTTTCTGTTGCACTTACTAGGGTTCCTTTTAAGATCACTTTGTTGTCCGTCAGTCTGTCTATCCGTCTGTCAAGGAGCCGTTATCTCAGGAACGCTTGGAGATATCGAGTCAAAATTCAAACCACTTTAAAAAAAGATATGGCCGTTTATATAGCATAAAACGCGTATTTCGATAATATAAAGTGGATCAAAATTATTAAGGTACTTCCGGTTAACCTAGAACTATGATATTCGGCAGCTAGCATCTACAAGTAGTGTATACTAGTTCAGGAAAAATCTTAAAACTATACACTTGTCCTAAAAAATTGTCTTAAATAGTAAAAGCGCGTAATACGCGCGACACTATAAAGGAAATTAAAAAAATAAAAGGGGGAACTTATTGGTGCTCCATATCATAAAAATATAAGGATAGTGTTTTTCCTTAACTCTAATAAAAAAAAACAATTTAAAGCTTCCAATGAAAGTTTTATAAAAGTATATTTACCTCGAGTACATATATATATTTCTATAAAACTTTAATTAAATTTAGGATGTGTGATTAATCTATAGATGTCACGCCGGCGACCGCAGACTTAACAAAAACATCAACGAAAACTCGGGCCTATCTTTGTTTCATTCGCAAATAACAAAGTTTTTGCTAATCTATTTACAATCTATTGTTACACAGTGACTGCGTATTTTTAGTTTACGACGCGAATACAACAGCTGTTAGCCGTTATTAGGGACTTTATTGCATACGGAAATACTTGTAATTACAAATATCTAGTCAGTTGTTCCTAAATAATGCTAACAGTATATGTTTTACAAAATATAATTTTAAAACATAACAAACTGGTTAAGTGCGAGTCGGACTCGCCCATCGCATCCCAGGCTTCCGTATTGATATACGGATGGTAGATCAACGGGAAGAACAACATATAAAAGTGGACAAACTTAAGTTGAGTCATTTTGATGCCTCCACTCGATCTCGAGATAAATGGTCTGGATAGACGGACAACAAAGTGATCCTATTAGGGTACCGTTTTTACCCTTTGAGGCATGGAACGGTAAAAATAACTTAATCATCAAAACTTAATATTAATTTAATATTAAATGAAACTCTTTTAACCGGATTAATCACGTATATTTTGTATTATACATTTTTGGAAACCCGACGTTTCGAACACTTTGCAGTAGTCCGTGGTCACGGGTAGTCTACCCGTAAACATACGCAATCAATCCGGTTAAAAGAGTTTCATTTAAAATATGAAAACGTAAACATCAAAGAACTTATTACTTTAATCAGCTTCACTCTGTATCCCGCACAATGCAGGGTAGGCAGAGGGAACCTAGTGTTAAAACACTCTGTTCCCCACTTTCTGCCGAGTTCTGGAGGCATTGCGTGTTGAGTGGCAGAACTCAACTTTAACTTTTATTAAAATTAATGAAATCATAAAATTTAGCAATAATCTTACAAACTATTGTCCTTGTGCGTAGTCTCACTTTTACCCAACACACAACAGTTAACAATCCAACTATCGGAATAATGCTGATGTTGCATCACCCACGGTCAGGTAATTGTGGTTAGAGACGTTAAACACGGCAATTTCGACTGGCCCACAATACCGCTGAGTTCTTTCCGTTTTCGCTAATTGCCATCCTAATGAATGTTGTGTTATGTAAGTTCAATACACGTGAGCTATTAGATAGAAAAGTGAAATATAATACTTCATATAACTTAAGTAGTAAAAAAATATAAATAATTGAAAAATGATAGGATATTAAAAAAAATCAGCTTCACGCTGTATCCCGCACACAGCAGGGTAGGCAGAGGGAACCTAGTGTTAAGACACTCCGTTCCCCACTTTCTGCCGGATTCTGGAGGCATTGCGTGTTGAGTGGCAAAACTCAACGCCGCGCTTTGGCTCGGCACCAGAGCGAAGAAATGGAAATATAAATTTAAATAAATATTTGATCTCTTCAAGTGGGGGTCGAACCCACGACCAGGTTTTACAGTCACACTGTGGCCCTGCGCCAGGCTTTTTTTTTGTTAGAGCATTAATAATGTTGTAAATATAATAAAAATAGGCCCAAGTATTACAATGGATACTTGGGCCTATTTTTATTATGACCATACATTTTTATCGATGACCATATATTGAACACCCAAAATACTATGAAAATAAAATATGACGGAAATAGAAATACGTTTTAAAGTCATTTTTATACGTTACTGACACTGATTCTGATATAGGCTTAAACATTTTTTTATGCGACTAAACAGATATGAAGCAATTCTCAGCATATTTAAAGTTACTTTACATACACATTTTTCCTTATTTCCTTAACTTTAATAGTATAGGTTAGCAATAAACCGCAGTTTCATAACTGTTATATTTCTATTCAAAAATCACATTTATGTGTAATTTTTAAATTATCAATTTCTCTACCACCTATGCATAATCCTGTAAATATTTACAGTTAAAGAGTAATAAAAAAACCTAAACGAAATTAACACGAGATTCATATAGCTTTACCATAAGAAATGTACATAAACATTAACACCAAATGTATGTTTAGTTCAAGTTTAATTACAGTATTTAGAATTCGAAGGCGTATTAACGGTTAATGAAAGACAACCGTTTCCTGTTCTCATTCACACCAAGCGCAGTAGGTGAGCGATAGGTTTAAATAGAATTATTTATTTATTATTAAATTTAATGATTTTATTTTCTAAATTTTCTTTTTCCTCTGCACCACTGCTTACTTCGTCTTTTTTCTTTTTTGGTGCAAAACTAGACGTGAATGTTCACATTACACCAACCGGTGCTGATGAATTACTCCTTTTAAGTATATTTGATATTACAAATTCCTATTTGAACACAATGTACAATATGTATATGTAAAATAAAGAGAATTATGTTTAAAAATATTTTTAAACTTTTCCTGATGATGAAAGTATTACTTGGTAAATATCAACATTCCAAAAAGAATCGAATCTGCACCCTTTCAACACATACAAGAAGACAACAATACTTTCTACGTACGAGTTTGCTACTAACAGTTACAATAACTCATGAACAATTATAAGCAATCAAATAAACATCCAAACAAACCTGTATAATAAACATAAAATATTTACTTGTTTATTCCGTCGCGGACGGACGTGACGCCTTGTGCGAAGCTAGCTATATAAAAAAAAAAGAATAACCTAGGACCGCAGCCTTAATAATCTAACCCAGTGATTCTCAACCACTGTGCCGCAGCACTTTTGTGTGCCGCCAAATTTTGCAAATATATAATAATGTTAATATTATTAAATTATATTATTTAAAAACAGAAATATTTTTAACATGAATATATATTTAAATCCACAAAAAAATAAATTATTTGCTTTGCAACGCGTTTTTTCCTAGTGCGAAATTATGATGAATAATGAATCCCTTAATAAACGTTTAGTTATTATTGTAGTATATATTAGTTTATTTCGTATATTTAAAATATATGTCATAAACTATTTATGCAGTGTGTTGTAGTAAGTAAATATTTTTTTATCTTTTTCTTTGTGTGCCGCCAAATTTTGAAATCGTTAAATATGTGCCACAACAGAAAAAAGGTTGAGAATCACTGATCTAACCACACGTTTCGCAGTCAGCCATTGTAGATAATTCATGCTTTCGGTGCTTGTCCACCTTTGCGTCTGCACTGTGCTGTGCTGCGGTGCGTTAGTCCATCGCGGCCGCTCGCACATTCTACGCGGGTCCAATATTAATATTAAAATAGTATAAAAAAATCTAACTATTTTAAACGTGGTAAAATAAAATCCGGTCGTAATTTTTTCAATGTTATTGTTAATTGTTTACACGTGCCTGGATGTAATGTAGGTAATAGAAGTGTCGTGTCTCGTATACTAAAACACATCGGATCACTATAAAATTTTAAGGAATATTTGAACACTATTTTTTGTAAAGCTGGAGCGGAATAATTTCCACATGCATTACAGAAAGCGACCCTACAGGTTAGATATTTTATACCGAACAAGGCCAAGGTTCGACAACTACTTTGAATTTAGAATGTAGGAGAATAGTTTTTTAAATGTACCAAAAAGCCTTGTGTTTTATTACAATTACAATAAAATATATTTTTAACCTAAAATTTACGGTCTGATAAAATTTTTGTAATCACATTCACTTAAACTATTTAAGTTTTATTATGTTAATATTCATTTGGTACATATTATAATTAGAATATGTGCAATTCATTATTTTTATTTATGATGAACATGTAACAAATAGCAATAAAATTTACACAACATTTTTTTAGATATTTTAAAATTTAATAGTAATAAATTGAGGCCAGTCGTGGCGCAGGGGCACAAAGTGTGACTGTAAAACCGACTGGTTGTGGGTTCGATCTCCACTCGAGGAGATGAAATATTTACTTAAATTTATATTTCCATTTCTTCGCTCTGGTGTCGAGGACAAGCACGGCGTTGAGCTCTGCCACTCAACACGCAATGCCAGAATTCGGCAGAAAGTGGGGAACGGAGTGTCTTAACACTAGGTTCCCTCTGCCTACCCTCTGTGTGCGGGATACAGCGTGAAGCTGATTTATTTTTTTTAATTTTTCAATTGTATTGCCTTTAAACTCCGTTTGTACCTTTTATAGTTCGGATATTTTTATTAGACCTCGGACAAAGCAACAATGTGTACGCATGAGTATTTTATAGTGCCCATTCTATTGTTCAGATAATCAATGGTGTCCAACACGCAATGGCAGTGGACTCTTTTATTTAGCATAGGTTTTTTTATTCAACAAATACAAACAATGCACATAATTATGTATGTATACTGACTTATTAAAGTCAGTTTTACAATATACAAAGTATATTGTAAAAAATTGCTATTTAATAATAGGACCCATCACTTGTCGTTTTTATATATAAATGTTATTTATATTCTTATTATATTTTATATTTATATCGAAACAAAAACAATAAAATGACACGCAACACTTTTGACAGCAACGAAGCGTCACAGAGTAATTACTGAAAGAGAAAATAGACGACTATCAAAATTCTACAACACTTGATGGATAACAATGATACATGCGTTATACTTATACATACACAACAGTAAATTCACACTACACTATACTGTAATTAATTTTAACTAATTAAATGTAATGGAGTCTAAAAAATCAAATTCAATTTCTCTGCCTACCTAAAATAAAATATCTATAAATAATTAAAATTATCTATATATAATACAAAAAATTTAAATGAATATTCTAACTACTCTCTAATAAAAAAAAAACTTACACCTATATATCAATACAATAATATGGTATACAGTAGAATAGCTTTAATAAATATATAAGAAATATTATAACTCAACAATCGTGTGTCTTTACAACATTAATCATAATCAATGTTAGAAAAATGGACACTGTAATTAAACAATCTTATTTCCGTAATTCATATAATACTATCTAATTTTAAAATTAATAAAACTCAATACAGGTACATATATACCTATTTGAATGCAAGGAAAATATAAGTTTATTGTTACAAATATAAATAACTACAGCTTAATAAAATATGGGTCTCTGGCTAGGCAAGCGTTGGTTGTGGGCTCAAATCTGAATTTGTCTATTCCTTCTTGGACTGTGTAAAATATTTTGCTTTTATTTTAGTATTTTTTAAAAACAGTGGCCTCAAAACTGAATGTATGTTTATATGAATAAAGTATCTAAACTAAACGACAAAATAATAATAAATGAAATGTTTTGTATGTACAATAACTAATTATAAAAAAGATTGCTTTTTATGATAAGATTGGTTTTTATAGAAAAGAAGAAATCTTATAGGATCACTTTTGTTGTCCTTTCGTCCGTCTGTCTGTCTGTATGTTTGTCTGTCAAGAGCCTTTATTTTGGGAACGCTTGGAAATATCGAGTTAAAGTTCAAACCATATACTAAGGTCCCTTGATTTCCTAAAAAAAAATGTTTTTCTACATTTACTTAAAAAAAGATATGGCAGTTTATATCGCATAAACACTCGTATTTCGACACTATAAAAAGAATCAAAATTAATAGGATACTTCCGGTTGACTTAGAATAATTAAATTTGGCAGCTAGCATCTACAGGTAGTATTAGTACAGAATAAAATCTTAAAGCTATATATTTCTGGTTAAATTCTATAAAATAATAGCCTTAAATTAGCTTTAGCCTAAAATTTAGTATTAAAGCCGCTAGACCTAGTGAGGTATCAGATGAAAGGGCTTGGAGTGTAATTCCAATACAGCACCAGCCACCAGCAAAATTAAGTTTGGTCACTTTTATAATGCAATGCAGGAATTAGTACGGAAACCGCTGTATACGAGGTCGACTCACAATTGATCGGGTTTTTTTTAGTGTACTCTAGATATTACAAACTCTGCATAAGTGAACAACCAAAAAAAGTATCGAAAAAAAAACAACAAAAAATACTCTAAATAACTATTATCTGCCTTCCTAACAAGGTGCAGTACTCGTACAAATTTAAAACATGTCACTTACCAGGTACAATCACCATTGGTCACAAATACACAAGAGATTGTAAAGGAAACACATTTCACAGTTATCAATATAATTATCACAACCACGACGCGTTGCTTCAGTGCATCGCTTTCTTACACAATTTCATGGCATGCGCGTATCCATGATTTCACCATCGCCCCTTATGTGCAAGCATAGCTTAGATAGCCACATAATATAAATAGCTATTATTATTTAAATCTGCTTCACGCTGTATCCCGCACACAGTACGGTAGGCAGAGGGAACCTAGTGTTCTGTTCCCCACTTTCTGCCGAATTCGGGAGGCATTGCGTGTTAAGTGGCAGAACTCGACGCCGCGCTTAACCTCGGCACCAGAACGAAGAAATGGAAATATACATTTAAGTAAATATTTCATCTCCTCGAGTGGGGATCGAACCCACAACCAGTCGTTTTTACAATCACACTTCGTGCTGCTGCGCTAAGACTGGCCTCACTTGACTTTAAATAAAATATATATATTTTAATATATACTAAACTTATAACTAAACTGTAATTCATCGCTGTTTGTACATGGAAGATATTAGGGGCATTTATTATTGTTATATAACCCAAAACATTTTTTTTTATGTTTGTCTTTGCTTTTGTTTACGCTAATCACAAACGATCTAACCGATTTAAATGCAATTCTCACTTTTGTATTTTGGCAAACTTCTGTTGACATTCAGTTTTTGGTTTATATCAATTGGTTCATAAATAAATAAGTTATGGCAATATAAAGAATTGCATTCAACAATATTACTATAAAATAAATATTTTAGTAAATTACTTAGCTGAAACTTTAGCTACCAGTGTATGGATATAGTCTTTACACTAATAATATTATTAGATTAAAGTAGTAATTTAGGTGAGAAAATAAATAATTGTGTAATACAAACAAGTGAAGCCACGAGCAGTTCGAGTTCTTATACTTACAAACAATAAATATAAAAATTCAAATTCAAGCGTAAACTTGATTTCTAAAATATATGTATCTCAGTCAATGTATAATAGGAACAAATATACTTGAATTAAATAAATGAAGTAACCACCAAAAATTTCAACTATTTCTAAAGCAATGCACAACGGCTGTTAAAAACGTCGAAATAGTATGTTTATGTAATATAATTGCTTACGTACAGATGCACACAAAAGCGATAATTGT
>DWQW01008228.1:0-14173 GCA_018249695.1 Heliconius erato demophoon
GCGGCGTTGAGTTCTGCCACTCAACACGCAATGCCTCCAGAATCCGGCAGAAAGTGGAGAACGGAGTGTCTTAACACTAGGTTCCCTCTGCCTACCCTGCTGTGTGCGGGATACAGCGTGAAGCTAAAGAAATTCCTTTGATTGCTTTTAGGCCAGTGGTAGCGCAGGGGCACAAAGTTTGACTATAAACGCGATTGATTGTGAGTTCGATTCCTCAAGGAAATGAAATATTTATTTAAATTTATATTTTCATTTCTTCGCTCTGGTGGCAAAGTCGAGGCAATGAGAAAGAGAGAAGCTGATTTAATTTTGATCTATTTTGTTTGTTCATTTTAATTACTCAGGTACTTTTTTTAATATTAAAAATTTTATTTTCCTTATTTATGCTTACTTATTATATTATTTTCATTTTGGGCTCATTTTGATTATTTAGACTTATATTTTTTATTAATCCTACCTACCGAAAACTGAAAATAATTTCATACATGTATTTAATAAATTTTCGTATAGTTCAAGCGGGCGAAGCCGCGCGGGTTCGCTACTTAAAAATAAGAAATGATTAATAGGGTATATATATTAAAAACCAGTTGAATTATTGAATAGGTATTAGTTCAAGGAATAAGTTTATTTATATGGTTTCTAATAAAAACCACGTTCAATATTAATATATTTAGGTTTTATGTACATACTGTAACTAATTATTTAAATATGATAACAATTTTAGCGATCCACACTCCAATCTCCGGGGCCCGGCTACACTGGCCTCGTGATATTAAACACGCTGGCGTGCCCTGTCGACGTGACGGTGAGCGGTGAGACCATGCGGATGGAGCCGCGCGGCACGGCGCTCGTCACTCCTTTAACATACCACCCCTATGACCTCGCAGCGGCCTCTCCTCATAACTGTGCTGGTAGAATCATGAAACTCAACTCGGCCAATACAAATCTGCAAACGGTCGCTGGGATGGTTGGTTCAATATACATTTTTAGTTGATTAGACTGTTACACGCTTGCTTTGACTAAATCAAAAAAAATAAATCAGCTTCACGTTGTATCCCGCACACCGCAGTGTAGGCATAGGGAACCTAGTGTTAATACTCTCCCCACTTTCTGCCGAATTCTGGAGGCATTGCGTGTTGAGTGGCAGAACTCAACGCCGCGCTTAGCCTCGACACCAGAGCGAAGAAATAAAAATATAAATTTAAGTGAATATTTTATCTCCTCGAGTGGAGATCGAACCCACAACCAGTCGGTTTTACAGTCACACTTCGTGCCGCTGCGTCACGACTGGCCTTAACTAATACTTTGACTAATTTTATGCAATTTTTATATTGTAGTTTATGCCAGTCATTATTGGACAAAATTCAAACGACGAAATGTCTTTCTATTTTATGGATCCAAGTGCGTTCGCCAAGTCGCTAACCGGAAAGCCAAAATTGAAGTATGATTAAAATTATATTTTAATTTTAATTAAATCAATATAACAATAGCGTACTATATGTTTTAGTTATTTATAAATTTTAGAGTTGTATACATAGGGGAAGCGGGTCCTAACAAAAATATCACTATAACTGTAGAAACAAAGAAACTTCTAAGCGATATATACTATGTTTCGAATGAGCCAGTCGATCACATCGGGGAGTCGGCGTTTATGTGTCTTCAGCCAGGGAAGTAAGGTTTTGAATTCATTTTTTAGTCATGTTTATTAAAAAAAAAGTTATGAGGAGACTTATATTTGGATGTTTTGTGCTAGTATTTTTATAATATATACAATAGTGTGAAATTAAAAAAATATTATAATATAAGAAATTTTCGATTTCACACTCTTTTTTATAGTGCTTCCTAATATTATGACGTTCTAATAACAAAGTGCGGCATAGAAATCCGCCACTCAAAATAAGGAACAAAGAGAACCTTAGGTTCCCTCTGCTTACCTTCCTATATGCAGGATACAGTGTTAAGCTAAAATAAATATGTACCCATATCCTTTAATCTACATTTTCCGTTCACAGTACTACATGGCTCCTAAGAAATAATAGTTTCACAGACGACATTTCTATTTCCCTTCCAATAACGTTGACATAATTGCCTTCCTTTGAATCATTAATGGATTGTGATCTAAAAACAAAATTATTCATTTTTAAACATTTTTGAAGTATTTGCAGTTGTGGTGTTTGTCTGTGTGTGTAGTGGTCCCGCTACGCTCATTTTTTTACGTTTTTTAAATAAGTGTTTTTCGTCCTAGGTGTGGAATAACACTTTTAAAATGTTAAAACATATTTAATAAATAGCATTCTCTCTTGCCAGACGATAATTCTTAGTAATTATCTTTGGGTAGCGGAAATTTTTAAAAACCTTCCTACAGAGATGCTAACAACATAAATAAATTGTAACAAGCGTATAAAAATTTCGACATAGATGAGAACATATGGCTTAGTGATCAAAGCGCCTTGTTGGTTTCCAGGGGGTGTGTCCGGCTACGTTAAAATTTTTATACGTTTTTTAAATAAGTAAAATTATTCATTTTTAAAATGTTATTCTGCATTAAGTAAAAAAAACGTAAATATTTTTTTAAGCATATAAAAACCGAAAGTAACGGATATCGAACCCGCGCGTCCCGTTTACCCTCTAACCACTAAATCATTCGTTCTTATCAAGTTACGTCAAAAATGTATGGCCTAATGACGTAATAAAGCTTTGACGGTTTCCAATGGGGGTGAGTTCGAGTCCCGTTACGTTTCGATTTTTAATAAGTAAACATTTCAAAACATTTTCATTAAATAATTAGGTTTATTTGGCACGCGAAGAGTGCGGGGGAGGAACTGGGCAGTGGGGAAGGTTACCTCCGTGCGGGGGGTGTGTATGTGCTGTGCGTGCGGGAGCGCCTCGGCCGGCTGGACACGGCCGCGCTCCACGCGCCCAATCCGCCCAACGAGCTGCAACTGCTGTGGATAGTGCCCCAGTACGTGCTGGTCTCCATGGCTGAGATTTTGTTCGCCGTCTCGGGGCTGGAGTTCTCTTTCACTCAAGTTAGGATCGAATTGAAATTTAATAATGTTCATCTATTTAATATAATTACATTTTATTATTTTAATTAAAATTAAGATCGGTCACAATAATAGATGCAACAAAATGTTGTACTTGTTTTCTCAATTACCCACAAGAAGGTATTCAAAAAAGTGTTATATATCTATAGTAGATATATGTAACGAAAATAAGAATAAATTTCTAAATGGAATCCTAATAACTATTTTTTTTGTTTGTAATATTTCAGGCACCTAAGAGTATGAAGACAATAACAATAGCCGCTTGGTACATGTCGGTGGCTATCGGAAATTTAATAGTTATCCTCGTCGCTCAAACGAAGATATTTGAGTCTAGGGTATTTGTAATTCCTTCACTAAATATACTTTATTACATATATTGCTGTAATCTGTATTTATCTTTAATAATATACTGTATTAAAATAATCGGAAACGATGTATTGTCGTTGGATACTATAGAATGAATTCCAGATCATAAAATACACTTTTAGCAATTTGAGCGAGTTATTTCAATTTGAAGCCCATGTACGTATGTCATTAAAATGTATTAATAAAGATAAAGTATATATGTACGATAGAGTAAAATAACATACGTTTATATAATATATCATTTAATATTAATAAATTAAATAATACTAATTTTATTTTATTGTAAAAAATATTGATTGAGGCCAGTCGTGGCGCAGGGGCACAAAGTGTGACTGTAAAACCGACTGGTTGTGGGTTCGATCCCCACTCGAGGAGATGAAATATTTTCTTAAATTTATATTTCCATTTCTTCGCTCTAGTGTCGAGGACAAGCGCGGCGTTGAGTTCTGACACTCAACACGCAATGCCTCCTGAATTCCGTTCTAAAGAAAGTGGGGAACGGAGTGTCTTAACACTAGGTTCCCTCTGCCTACCCTGCTGTGTGCGGGATGCAGCGTGAAGCTGATGAACTGGTAAACTATTGAAAATTTAAATGACATATTTAGTGCTTCACAACAAATACATAATATGTAGGTATATGGGCGTATAGGCACGATGTAAACACGATATTGGTACTTACTGTAGGTTCACGTCTGTCCGCATAATACATAATCGGCAAATTTAAACCACCAAATAATTATGCATCACGGTCTCCCTGCTGCACGTTCCCAGATCTCAATTAAGAGCATTTATGCATTATGACCGTAATTATTGTATAAACTTTATTTATTCTCAATATACATACGTACATACCGTAACATGATTATTACATTTCAGAGAATAACAAAATTTTGATTGTATTTAATTTGATGTACCTACTGTGTGTACTTTCATTATTTTTATTGTTTTACATACAAATCGAGATTCATTTTGTAAATTATAATTTAAATCTTTTAATTTTATTGTAATGTGTAAAGTTTTTTTTATAGGCGACAGAATTCTTTGTTTACGCTGGTGTGCTGACGGCCGCCATGTTGCTATTCCTTCGAATGGCTCAGGGCTATTGTTCCAGAACAATGGACGGAGACGGATCCTCCACTGAAAGCCATCCTTTATTGCACTCACATTCTAGGGTTAGAAAAATTTATAATTATCTAAAAGCTTCAAGTTTTAAATAAAGTTTGCGACAAACTTTTAACAAATAGAAAAAAAAAACAGGTACAGGTAGATTTATATAAAAAAACTGACACATTTTGATTCCATTATATTATTATAAAAATATTATCCGTTTAAAATGAGGAAACCGCGTTTTTATTTTTAGGCTAAATTTAACCTATATTTACATATATATAATAATATTAAAAAATGAGAAAGTGTACGAAGCAGGTGTAGTAGGTGTGTAGTAATAAATAATTTATAAACATTTAACCAGATACATACCTAATGTCAGTACTACTGTTTACTTTTACCTATATCACGTTTCATTTCATTTATAATGAGAGCAAGAAAAAGTTTTTTATTTCAATTCAAATGCAAATACTTTACATTTTATATATAAAAGTCGATTTACTTTGTTAAATAAGTAGCTTCCGCTGGACGTAGGATAACAACTTGTGTGAATATTCCTCTTGGTTCCAAGTTACGATATAATAATATGCATACACTAGAGATAATTATGTTTTCTATACTATAATCAACAGTAAGAAAATGTGTCTGTATCAGCCACGCTGAACATTGAGTATACATATTGGATAATAAAACGATATAGGGTAGTTTAAAATAACTAATAGAATATGATTTTTCATTTTTTTTGTTTATTTGCTTATTCGTACATTCTATGAATTACTTGACATATTTGAATGAAATATTTTTATATTTGATTTCGAAGACTTCCACTATTGTTCTATATCAGGCGTGGAAGTCTTAAAAATCCAGTATTACCTAGGACTCACAGCTATACAACAAAAAAATTTGGTACAAATCGGCCCAGTAGTGTTTTTTATTGTTTTACTTTTTTAAATTATTTTATTATATAGAAAAAGACATGCGTTTTTTATAAAATTAATGTAATTTTTAATACATATCTACATACTATTTAATACATTATTCATAAATTTATGAACATATGTATATATATTGATATTTTATATACAGGTATCGTAGTTTTAGTATGCTAATTGATATAAGTACTTGTTCTGCGACTCGTCTAAAGAGTCTAAGTACAGAGAGACCTAGATTCAAGATGGTTGCCATCCGTTACAAAAGCGCAATCTGTCCTATTTACGTTGTTTCCTGGCTTGTACGTGCTTTCAGATTTATTCTATCAATAAACTCACAGTCGGCTTAGGTGGTTAGAATAAAAGTAGTCATTACTAAATGAATTTATACGTATACGGGCTGATTATTTACATTTTTGTTTATAATAAAATTGTCACGGATCGGTGTATGTACGTTGAAGAAATATAAGAAAATATGTTATTGGTGGTATTTTATAAAGTAATGAAACCAAAAACAATGATTTTTTTTGTTTGTTAGGCTACTATCAGATACCGCTGAACCGATTTAATAACAATTTTTGTCAAAACTTTTTAGAAATTGAAAAGTTACATAATTTTAAAGAATGTTTTCGTTACATTTGCTATAAATAAATGCTTTATTGAATTGGGTGAAACTTTTAATGTTGTTATAGTTTTTAATGTTGATAATGTTTTAAAATTATACTATTATTAGAAAATGAAAGAAATGCAATAAAGATTAGTAAATTAATAATTACATAGTTTAAGCGGGCGAACCCGTTAGCGGTTCGCTTATATATTTATAATGTATTTTTATAGCTTTATTTTATATAATTTTGAGATATGTTACAACGGCCTACCGATATGATTTACATATGCCATAAAGTTATTATACTTTTAAAATATAAAAAACACGTTCATTTAACCATCCCAATATCACGAATGTCAATAGATAAAGAGTATGGGTATTTATTGAACCGCAGTATCCATTGTTTAACAAGAGCGTTTCACAGTTAAACATTAAATGTTCGTAAGCTCTATAAATGTATGCAACGTACGTTTGGTTTTCCCGTAAATATATGTGTTTATTATTTACCTTTAGATATTAATTTAATTCTATGATTAATATATATTTTTTATAGTGTCACGCTGTATCCCGTGCACGCCAGGGTAGGCAGATTGTACCTAGTGTTCAAACACGCCGTTCCCGATTTTTCGCCGAATTCTGAAGGCATTGCATGTTGAATTGCTTAACTCAAAGCCGCACTTTGTCTCGACACCAGAGCGAAGAAAATGGAAATATTAAATATTTCATTCCCAGGAGTGGGAATCGACTCCCCGTCTCTCCTGCGCCACGAAGCTGAGGACTGGCCTACTCAAAATCATCCTTAGAACAATTATATTAATTTTTCGAAATATGATTTAAAAAGTCCTTGATTACGTTTATATATATATTACAAAAATGTTGTTAAGCAAATATTTGTAGTCAATGTACAATGGAGGTATTTTTTAACGATTTTGATGTATATATTTATTTTATTCTAGGTCACAAGAAATGCCATTCTATTCTTGATTGACATTTTTAATGTGTTGCTCGATGAAGTAAATTTATTAATAGATTCATTTGAGAATCTAAAGATATTCTCTTATATATAGAGATAGGTATATATATTCTCTTAAATAATCTAATATAAGATATTCTATATTTTGCAAATGAAAATGTGATGTGTTCTTGTGAAGTTGTTATGGAACAAAGCGTGTGGATTCTCACTCGAGGAAATTAAATATCTTAATTTCTTCGCCTTGGTGTCAAGGAAAAGTTCTCCACTCACCACGCAATGCCTCCAGAATTAGGCGGAAACGAAGTGTCTTAACACTAGGCTTTCTCTGCTTACCCAGCTACATGCGGGATACAGCGTGAAGCAGAAAATAAAAAAAATATTTAACAATATATATTTACGTAGTCCCTATTACAGTTTACTATGTGACATATTTATTTTACTTTCAGGTAATATCGGTGCATTCAGCGACCACTAGCAGCGCGAGAGCTTATAGTGTAGGGGGTAGCAGCGTCGCGTCGTACTTGAGCCGTATGGAGCGGACTCGGGTAGCCTCCTGGCCTACAAACAGCCTAGTGCATGTCGGCACACCTAGCACTATTGACAGGAAGGCTGTTACTCTAGCTAAAGATTAATAATACAGAATATTATATTTTAAAATTTTTAAACTGTTAGTCCACACTTAGGAAAGGAAAATACTTATTTAGAAAACGTTTGAACGTATGGCTTAGTGGTCAGTGCGCCTGGTCGGTTTCCAGGAAGCGCGGGTTCGAATCCCGCTACGTTCAAATTTTTATACGTTTTCTAAATAAGTATTTATCAGAATATTATTATATTTACGATTTATGTATAATGGTATTAGGTGAGAGGATACTGTAGTCGAATTGTTATCAAAATAAATGTTGTAGCTATTCTTAATTGTATTCGATACTTTGTTATAATTAGAATTTAGAAATGAAATAACATTTTTTTTACTACTCTTTCAAAAATGAACCAAGTTATACTTGCGTTTTCTATAGTCCACATCGATTTGTGTGGATGATTATTTATATTTCAAATTTGATAAAATAAAGCGCATCCTTGAGTTAGTATAGCTTCTATAGCTTCACGCTGTATCCCGCATATAGCAGAGTAGGCAGAGGGAACCCAGTGTAAAGATACTCCGTTCCCCACTTTCCTCCAAATTCTAAAAACCCACCAATCGATTTTACAGAATTAAATAGACACATATTATATTTTAATTTGTTACATTATAAGGGAATATTTCATTGACAAAAATATTTATTTCTATCTTTCTATATTGTGACGTAACGTGTAACGACACTACTAATGCTAACTAAGCTCAGAGCCTCACACCTCACACCTCACCAACATCAGAGCTTTGACTTAAGCCAATCATAGCTGGCCTGAATGAGTAATTCTGTTAATAGGTGAATAGGATTAGAATATTACCTATTAATATATATAATTTATATTGTATTTAAAAAATATATATATGTATAATGATAATTACATTCAATTGAGCTGATGAGTAGTAATTGGGAATTACAGTTTTCTTACATTTTTTTTTGTCAGTCTGGTCTAAGATAGATTAAAAGCGCACTTTCTTTTAAGTTTCACCAATCCCACGCATTGACTGTCTGGAAATTGTATGAAAAATGGATTATTAACAAATGCCGGATAAAGTCTAAAGCTTCTTTAAATGTATAAATAAAAATCTTTCAATCTATAAATAAAATCTATATTTTATAACTGTATACTTAGTACTTACTAGTCCAGATACCTATAATAGTATACGTATTTTTCTACTTTTTTGTAATTTAAATGTCATTTACAGAACTTTAACTTATTATTGATATTTGGTCAGTTTAAGAGAATAACGACGTCGCTCCGCACATGAACCTTTATTTTTCAGTTTCACGCTGTATCCCGTACACAGTAGGGTAGGCAGAGGGAACCTACTGTTAAGACACTAGAGCGAAGAAAATGGAAATATAAATTTAATTAAATATTTCATCTCCTCGAGTGGCGATCGAACCCACAACCAGTCGATTTACAGTCACACTTTGTGCCCTTGCGCCACGACTGGCCTCAATTCAATTTTTTATTAATATTCATATCTATAGATTGAAATGCTTTAATTGAAACTAACTGACAGCGGCAAGCGAACTAAAAGTAAATATATTTAATATCTTTTGTATCGTCCATGACCCCCACTTCTTACTTGAAAGCAATAATCAGCTTATCGAAGTCGGGCTAACGTTTAATGTACGATGTGAAAATCATTATCATCAACATGAATTATTTCACCGGTTTCACACTAAAATAGTATAAAATTTAAGAATTATATCTGTCCGGGTTACACTTTTATTATATTGAAAATAAGAAAATGCAATTACATAAAATAAACCTAAGCTTTATTCACGTTTCCTTAAACAGATAGATCTTTTTGTGTAATGCTGTATAAAATTTTTCCACCTTAATTTTTCTTGTTAGTCTCTAGGTCCGGGGTAGGCATACAACTATTCGGGGGTGGGCACGGCTTCAACTTTCCTACGTCTATTATTGTGACACGTTTGAAGGTGGCCTCAAATCCCAATTGGAGAGATGTGTATAGACATATACTTGTATATATCCTGTGACTCAACACAATGTCGTTGTTTTGGCAGAATATGGAGCATGGACAAAGTGATAGCGTGTCAGCTGTGTCTTTGATATGCAGCTGAGTGATGGAATATCTAGTACTTAATTTTAAATATTTATAGTTCAAATATATTTTTATATTTTATTGTTTTTTAGTAGATTCTCTCAAAACCGTTGTTAAAATTTAATGATATATGTAAGTAACTACTCTACACAGACATTTATATTCAGAATTCATATTAATAAGGCCCTTCGATGTGTTTTGCATAAATTCAAATTCGAAACTAGTGCCTGCGGCTACGGATGATATAATTGACATATGTACTAATCATTCTATGTATATTGTTATTCAACTCTTTGTGATTTAAGTTCATTCTCATAATTTTAGTAAATTATTAGGAAAATATTTAAGATTTTTGTTAAATTGAAGAAGAGGCCGTCGTGGGTCACAAGGGTGTGACTGTAACGCGATGAATGTGGGTTCAATCCCCAATCGGGGTATGAATTATTATTTATTAATATTTTGATTTCTTCTCTATGGCAACGAGGCAAAAGCCCGGCGTTAAGCTCTGCCACTCAACACACAATGCCTCGCAATTTGACGGAAAGTGGGGAACAATTGAGTGTCTTAACCCTACCCTCTGCCTCCCCTGCTGCGTGCGGGAGACAGCGTTAAGTTGATTCTTAATATAGATTTATTTTGCTTTAAGCTTAAGATAATAAGAATTGTTTTTGGTTCGTCCACTTTTTTAATCACCTCTCAAAGTACTACCTCCGGGGGATCGTCCTGTTTTCTACTTGTTTACTACCTAATTATCTATCATTGACACCATGTTCTCGAACGTCCGCAAAAGTTCTGGTCTGTATCTTCTACCAGTCACTCTTGCATCACATCACTTTTGGTCTGACTGATCGCCGTCATATTCATCCAACCTATAGTACTTACATACATCAAAAAATGGGCGAAAATTGTTAAATGAAGCTGAATTTGAACCTATTGAAAGTTTTCCGGAACACGTGAAGATTAAACACAAATATACATAAATAATGAAAAACATAACCTTAAATCTTAGTCTAGCTAGTGTTAGATAAATTTACTATGCCTCTTTAGACATTTTGCGTATTTTGTTTAAACATGTAACTAACAACTACATACGTAGTGTGAAATCTTAACTTTTAATAAAAAAAATTCAACATAATCTTAAAACACTAGGTTTAAAATACTTTCATAAAAATCAGCTTCACGCTGTATCCCGCACACAGCAGGGTAGGCAGAGGGAACCTAGTGTTAAGACACTCCGTTCTCCACTTTCTGCCAAATTCTGGAGGCATTGCGTGTTGAGTGGCGGAACTCAACGCCGCGCTTAACCTCGACGCCAGAGGGAAGAAATGGAAATATAAATTTAAGTAAATATTTCATCTCCTCGAGTGGGAATCGAACCCACAACCAGTCTTACAGTCACACCTCCTGCCGCTGCGCCACGTGAAAATACTTTCATAATAAAATATAGCTACCTCAAGAAATTAAACAATAATGACAACGACAGAGAAAATTTAAATCGTTATCAGTGGTATATTTGACATAAGTAGAAATTAGAATGAATAAATAGATTGCTTGATTTAGTTTAATTCTAATTCTAAACACCTGTATTGCCTAAGTTGTGGTGGACATCACAAGCACACGTCGCAGCCAGACGTGTCGGGCGAAGTTTAAATCGTTGTTAAAGAGCCAATATTACATTAATTTATCGTATTCCTTAATATTGGAGAAATGGTAAATGTCCGAAATGTTTTTTAATTTAAAATTTTATATGTTTGTGTTTTAGAATATAAGGAAATCAAAACTCAGCCTCATTGATTTAGAAAAATGTCAGAAATGTACATATGTGTATCTAATTGAACTTATAATGAAGTCTATGTGGGTTGTTATTTGTAAGTGAAAATGGAGTTTTTATTATATATTTAAGTCAGTGAAGTGAGACCAGTCGTGGCGGAGGTGTGTAACTGTACGCGACAGATTGTGGGTTCGATTCCTACTCGAGATAATGAAATATTTTTATTTATTATTATTATTATCATTTCTTCGCTCTGGTGTCGGAGCAAAGCACTACTACTAGCTACTCCAGAATTTGACGGAAAGTGGAGAGCGTAGCACTCGGCTCCATCTGCCTACCCTGCTACATGCGGGATACAACGTGAAGCTGAAAAAAAAAAATAGAAACAACATTCGAACACAACAGTTTATTCAATACAAAAACAACATAAAATAAAATTTCCACTTCATTTTACTTATATTTCGTTCGTTCGTTCCATCCAGCAGTGTTCTGGATGTCCCAGTGTAATAAACAAACAGCATACTCGTCCAATCAAATTAAACAAGAGCCAGACGCGTTGTTTGAAGCTACCGGATATCCTTTGACAGGCGATATACCTATATTAAATCGGAAGGTTAACATGTTTACTGATTTTTATAAAAAAGTGCATACAAATATTGTGTTTTGGTTTTGTATTTCTTTTTTTTATGTTGCAAATATTTATATTTATATAAAATGTATTGTTTTTATGCTGTGTATACAGTTTAACCCTGTATTCCGTATAGATATATCAGAATAGGCAGAGGGAAACTTGTGTGAAGACACGCCGTTCCACACTTTACGCCGAATTTTCGAGGCATTGCGTGTTGAGTGGCAATATTCAATGCCGTGCTTTGCCTTGTTTCTAAAGCGAAGAAATGAAAATATTAATAAATCATAATTCACTCCTGCGACTGGGTATCGAACCTACAACCGTCGCGTTAACAGTCACACACGTGTACCACTGGGCCACGATGGCCTCAAATATAACTTATTAAAATAACATTCTTAAATACACATTAAAATAGAGCGCAAATCTTAAATCAATAAACAAATAAGGACTGAAATGTCCGTGCAGCCAACAAGCTTCATTATATAAATTTCTATGAATTTGTCTCATAAATTCATTTTCTGTGAAGCGCTCGTCCGCGTTTGTGTATTAGCTTTCACAATTAGTCACTTCCTCGCTACATATACTATACGATATTCAAAGCCTTTATAAGCACATACTACTCACTTCTATATATATCATACGTTTCAAAAGCACGTATTTTAGGAGATATATTGTATATTTGTGTTGTACTAGTTGTCGTCAGTCAAGTGTGGAACTGTTAACGTGACTGATTGTGGGTTCGATCCCCACTCGAGCTAATTAAACATTTATTTACATTTATATTTTAATTTCTTCTCTCTGGTGTCAAAGCAAAGCGCGGTGTTGAGTTCCGCCACACAACACGCAATGCCTCTAGAATTCGGCAGACATGGGGAACGATGCACTAGCTTCCCTTTGCCTATCCTGCTGTGTGCACGATACAACGTGAACCTCATTTTACCAGTAGTATTGTCGATTTTGCCACGATGTTTGCAGATGAGTATGCAGAGAGAACAGTCACCTCACTGCTTTCTTTACTTTCCGCTAATTTTGCGAATTTGTCTGTTTAAATATACAGATATAAAGATACGTTTACCTACAACCACATTTGTATTTGAGTTCAAAATAATAGAATTAATCATATTTTAAAAGCCGACGTTGGCGTTTAAATAATTAAACGCTTTGTTATTGAATTTGTAGTTAGGTTGGTAATAACAAAAATATGAGTTTTCTCTTTATGTAGCAAGCTATAATATTTATTCTTCCTGGAATAAATGCAAATTGAATTTGCCATTTTAAGTGCCCTATATCGATGCTGGACTAATATAATATTATACTGGAAAATGTTCGTGAAATAAATATCAGTTTGCGTAGAATGTTGAGGGCAATGGATAAGGGCTATTACTCGTCTGACTGACTTGACTGTATAGAAATATGTTCTACCCTTTAAGATTGCAAACATATTATTAGGTACTAGCGGCTCGCCCACGGCTTCGCCCGCTTAAAATACATGATTAATGATTTAATAAGCACAATCGATTGACAACTATAATGACTTCTAATATGATTTTTTTTACATTATCGTCAAAGAATTTTTGATTGTTTTAAATAAAAAAATACGACCGATATTACGTATTACACGTATATATTTTTGTAACTTTATGTTCTTTTTACCTATATAATATACGTCTCATCATAATTCTAAAACTCTGTTAAATGTGCTGATGTCAGTGAATAGTTTAATTTAGGATTCATAATATTCTTTGTAAAATAACTGTATTAATTGCATATAAACTCCTGTACAGTTTTAAATTAGTTACATATATTATATGAACGAACCAACCAAAATATCTTTGTATTTACTTGATATTTCTTTCAAGATCGTTCTTTATCTCTGTATTGAATTAATTACGACTTAAACTTAACTGTTACGATTAATGAAGGTAATCTCCACTAACAATTCAATTTTGTTTACTTTATTGTATAAAATATTATATAATAGTGCTTCAAAAATATATATTTTTATCAACAATCATATAACCCAGACGTTTCGAACGTC
>DWQW01008229.1:0-14172 GCA_018249695.1 Heliconius erato demophoon
CTCAGCAGAACTGCCTTCCGAACCGGTGGTAGCTTGTTTTTTTTGTTTACATGTTCATTTGACGATTCAAAAGTGCTTATACGAGTTTATTTGAATAAAGAATATTTTGAATTTGAATTTGAATTTTTTATAATATATTCTTTATAAGCAGAAAACTTGGTACATAATGAAAATTATTCTTATATAAATATATTACAAAGCACATACGCTAATTAGACTACTGAAAAATGATTATTACAGTACAGGCATGAATGAAGATAAAAAGTAACATGTATATTAAACAAAATTTGAATTCACAACTACTGTATTTATCCAGACATTAAAATTCTATACATAAAATTCCTTTTTATTTTTAAGACAAACAAAATTTTTGATATTTACTTAAAAAAAACTATTTCTGTCTTATATTAAAACTAAAGATAATCAATAATTTTTCAGGTCTCATGCAGCCTTAGCAAGTGCAGCGGGGGGCGAAGCACCCCCTGCGTCGTCATCGCCGCCTCCACACGCATTGTTGGCGGTCCAAAAACGGTCTGTGCCACCTGAAGAATTACATTGGTTGATACAGGTATCCTTTTTTTTCTTAGTTTTATAATTTTAAATATAATTTGATTAGATAAAAAAGTATTTTTTTTATCGTAATAAATTTTTAATAAAAGTTTAAAATTATGAGGCCGACCGTGGCGCGCAGAGGCACAAGTATACAGGGTGGAAGTGTCAGCACCACAATAAATGAAACCACAGTTTTAATTACTCTTTAAAAGCCTAATATAATTCAGAAAAAAATAAATTCCCAAAAATGAAAAAGTTTTTTTTTCAAACAAAATAAATAATAAAATTGTGATTTTAAAACAAAACGCCCTTTGTAAGGAGGACGCACGCACACATAAACCTATCAAAGGAACACCGCCGCACGTGTGTGTCATTTCGAAATCGAGTCGTATGTATTGGCGATAAAGTTCAAAGTTGTTTAACCTTTAGTAGTATTTTTGTAGTAGTAAGTGTTTATGTTATTGGGATCTATACGTAATCGCGGCACACGAAATACAGGTATGGATAAAAATCGTGAAATGAAAAAAAATGCTACGTCCAAACTGTTGAGGCATCTTGATTAATTTCTTTAGGTATAGGTTTGAAACATTTTACCCTATATGCTGTTTCCGTAAATGGAGCGCTGCCTCTTCCACCCTGTATAACTTGTAAACGCGACTGTTTGTGAGTCTGATCTCAAGCCACTTTATTTAAATGTATATTTTCATTTCTTCACATTGGTGTCGAGGTAAAATGTGTCGTTGAATTCTACCACTCAACAGAATAGAGCCCGCGACCTATATAATATAATATAATATGTGAATATGAATAAAACGACGACCCCAACAGGAGCTGGAGGCGTGGGGCGTGCGGCGCGGCGGCGCGTGGGGCGGGCCGGCCACTGCGGGCGCCATGCTGCGCGCGGCGGCGCCCCTCGCCGCGTCGCCGCACGCGCAGCTGCGCGCCTCCGCGCTGTCGCTGCTCGCCAAGCTGCTGCCCGCCGCGCCCGACACGCACCCCGGTACGTACGAGACCACCTCATGTACTATAAGGGTCGTGTCACGAATTTAGCTGCAAATGGCTGCGCCGATTTGAGGACTTTCCCTATTTTTGATTATTATCTTGTCCCTGAGCAATATGCAAAAGTTCAGAAGACAGTCAATTCAGTTGACCATACTATATTATTTTAAGTAAATATATTGTTATGCAATACGGCCAACTAGTGGTGCCCGCCTTGAATTAGATTTTCTGAACTTTTGCGCATCGTTCACTCGGGAAGAAGATATTCATAAGTAAAAAAAGTCTTAAAATGAAATCTGCACAACCGTCTACAGCTAACTTCAGAGCGGCCACGACTTCTTGACCGTACTATACACACAAAAGTAGTCTGGTCCAAAAATTTAAATTTCATAAATTGAATAAATGGACTAGATATCGCTAACTTTGCTCAGAAATTATTAACCATCTAGTAGTTTTTTCACAAATTATTAATTTTCATAGTGTTATATAATATCTTTAAAATGTAGATTAGATGAGACATGTCAAAATGATAAATCCACTAAACTAACTAACAGTTATGTCGAAATATTTAACAAAATTATAATCTGATTCAAAATTCTAATCAAATTACCTACTGTTTGGAAAAAAACCCCATGATCCTTTCTATATTATAATGGGTAGTAAATGGCCACAAATAACTAGATTTGCTTAACTTTGATAGGGACTTCATTTTGTTACTCACAAGTCACAGGTTTACCAATTTAGAATAATATTTGTTTGCATTTCAAATCTTTCCATGAAGTGTCAATTAAATATTTTTTTACGATATATTTGAAACATTATATGAATTGGACATTATTTAACAAAATGCAACTAATTTCTATTACTCTACTACTCCACAGGTCTTCAAGCCATACTAGAATGTCTAGATTCAAATCAGCCAGAAATAGCGCAATCTGCACTCGACAAACTACCAGAACTCATCGTAGGAATACAAGAACATGCCTCCAGAATTTTAACGAAAGTATTCGATTTAGGACTCCGCTCCCGTCTCCCTGTAGAACAGTGTATTTCCAAGTGCGTTTCTACTATAAATTTGAATAGAGGATGCTGATTGTAAAGCTTATTTAATAATTAAGGTACATAGTGTTTTTTTTATTATATGGATTTATAATATTTATAATCTGTCATTATATATATTTTGTTTTATTATTTTCTGATTCTTTTAAATCGGTAAACTGAGGAAATTACTGGAGGATTAATGAGAAAATCAAAATCAAATAGTCTTCACTTCACTCGCTGTATCCCGCACACAGCAGGGTAGGCAGAGGGAACCTAATGTTAAGACACTCCATTCCCCACTTTCTACCGAATTCTGGAGGATGACTGGCCACAATTGTACATTGTTGTTCTATGTAAATTTTTTATATGTAGTATGTGTAGTATTCATAAATGTAGATATTAAGAAAACTACTGTTTTTATCATTATAGTTATAGTACAATATACTGATTATTTGATTTTTATTTTTTTTTATTAGTTAAAAAAGGTAAAACAAAAATACTTTTTATTTTTAAAAATAAAAAAAATACATTAACATAATTTTAATATAAATAATCTCTATAGATAATACATTTGGTATATACATATACACTTTTGAGGCACGACAATTAGCAATGAAAAAAAAAACAGAATAAATAATGAATTAAAAATGAATATGAACCCGCACTCCATAAGCTCACTTACACTGAGTCTAAATACTTAAATGCACTAAATGTGATAAGTTGCTTTATCACCAATCATTGTTGCCTAGGTCAGTGAACAGCTTGTCTTTGATCCTCGGCTTAGGATCCTCAGTTATCTTCGTATCCACTGCACCTACTTGTCCTAAGATGAATTCAAGTTCTGCAAAATAGTTATTTATTTTAAATATATATTTTTTAAATATTTTGTAAGCTTACAATTGTTATTTATATATATATTATCTAAACTAAAAATAAAAAATCAATTGAATTACAATTTTTTAATGTTGCTTATTAATTAAAAGTACCAGAAAAAAAAGCAAAAATTTCCCACTTTCCACTTAATTTTCGAGTCATTGAATGTTGTGCTTCTTTACTATAACACTAGTGGAAAAACTAAAAAATATAATCATTTGTACAGTTTGGCGCTTTATTTGCTTTGGCTATCCTACTAAATATAGTGTGAAAGAATCCTTCTTCCGAGTGGAGATTAAATGTATTGTGTTTACAGTGATATCCTTTCCTACTGTGTTATTTTTTCACAACGCACATAGAGCAAACTGGGGAACCTCGGAAGTTTTATGAATTTCCATTTCCCACTTTCTGCCAAATCTTGGAAATTGCATACTGAGTGGAACACAAATCAGTGCTTGAATTCAGTATGAAAATAATGAGGTTGGATGTAGTCTTCATTTAAGCGGGAATCAAACTCACAACTGTTATGACTGTAATGTTATTTAATAGTCATAGGTTATAGTCATGAAATTACAAAAATCTTACCATCACAAGTAAGAGCAGTGCCTCGTAACTCATGCGGACCCACAAACTGCTTCTTCATATCTCCCTCAAAGTACACAAAGAGACTCGGCAAATTTCTCTCGGGGAAATTGGGAATGCAAGTTTGTGCAATGGCCTTTAAGAACTTTGTGTAGGGGAACTTTGTAGCCAATTGCCGCAAGTGTTGATTAATGAGGGCACATTGCTGGATGCTGTAAAATAATATATTTGTTTATAATTTTAAAATAGTTTAAAATTTGTATCTTTAGCAATAAGAATTATATTTTAATCATTATTTGAAATATTGCATTCAAAAAGAGGCAATTGTGACATAACATGTGACACAGCAGCACATTGCCTCACTAAGCCTATGGTAGTGGGGTTGATTTCCATTAAATAGAATAAATTATTTACATTTCCTCATTCTGGTAAATAATAAGTGTATTTAGTTCTGTTAGCTCATTGGACAATGCTTGAAAGTGTGGACAGTACATGTGATATGTCTTTATATTAAATCTCTTTCTGCCTACCTAATTATAAGTGTTATACAATGTGAAGCTAAGAAAACAAAATGAAATGTTGAATACATACCCCTGTTTATATAAATGTATGACCACCCAAATGCCTTCACCAGCTTTGTTTACTTCCTGTACATAATCCTGGCCTGAGACCTCTCTCACGTCTCCAAATCTAGGCTTCTCAGCGAGCTTCTTCAATTCAGCTATCCTCTTCCTTCTATATTCTTCCAAAACAGCCTCATCTTCTGAATCTTCCAACTCATCTAGACCGTCTAAATCTAATTCCGATAGTTTTTGGTCCTCTAAAAATATAAGTACGTGTTAGAATAAACGTGATATAAGAAAACGAAAGGCAAATGCAACAGGTGTTCATAACCAAACTTTTCTTACTTTCAGCTTGTTTTTGTTGTATGGTTTGTTCAATCATGTTAACGATTTCATCTTCTGATATTTCTTTTTCCTTAGGGGGTAGGATTCCCTTCGACCGCAACACATCATTCCATTCAGTATCTTCATTGGGATTCTGGAACACAGTAATATAGTGAACTCAATGATAGTTTCAACAAATACGAGTGTAGACGTAGTTAATTTAAATTTCAGAAATAATTTGAATTAAATACCTGCATGTTAAATATTGCTTTTTTGATTTTATATGTTTTAATTGATTAATTTCAGTCCTTACAAATATAAATATATTTTGGTCGAAATTTGACACCTTACTCGATTTTCGAAATCTTAAAATGAATCACGTCACAGATTCAAATATTTATCGGATACTTGTCTAATAATTGTATTTCTGTTATTACATATAAAATAAATAACTACAAATAAGAAATTATAACAGTGACGAAAACTAATAAGTCATTTATAACTTTACTATAATTGAATTATCGAGAAATGTAAGGTATTTATTAAAAATACAAATGAGTTTGACAGTGACACGTTTTTATACGTTATGTTGTCAACTTGAGTCGTGTTGGAAAAATTGCATGTCGCTATGTTCAGTCAAGTCAGATCTCGAAATAAATAAATTGGTCATGGCTGATGTCGAGGAACATAAACATCGGGAAACTAATTTCCATGAGGGCGAAGGTAATGATTGTTAAAATATTATTGTTAAGATTTTGTGCGTTGTTAGTGCGTGGCGCGAACGACGGTTGCGTCGCTCGTCAGTTACCCTCGTGTAACTTGTGACATTGAAAATGGGTTCTTTTTATAATTGCTGCCTGGATTCATGGTGCTGGTCCTCGAAGAACAGAGTGCTCTGACCACCTCACGCTTTAAGTGATATATCGGTGGCAAGGCAGTGAACATGACGGGGGGATCGGACAGGACTCTTGTGTCAGGTAACTTTGTTTTTGTTCTAATATCAGACAATGTGTGTGAAAAAAAATTCAATCCATTTTTTACGGCGCGTAATATAAAAAAAAAAACTATATATATATTATAAATTTATCATATAATCTCTTTTTACATTATTGCAATCACACAACTTAACCTTGTGTTCACTTTTTTGAATTAATAATAAAATCCTTTATGACATGTTGAATTCAAGATATTCTTTACAAGGACAAACAACGTCTTTGTTATTGTTAACTCATTATGAAATATGTATTGCGTATACAACGTAATATATGCTAAAATATTTAAATCATTTCACTATTTAATTAATACATATTAATTCACTTTAACATTTCAATTAGCCAACCAAACTACCAAACCAAGTTTAAAAATAATGTTAAAAGTTAATTAAAAATATTTAATTTTGAAAAAATGAATCTGTTAAAGTTGTTAGTGTTTTACTGTGTTTTGTATATTACAGCTATAAATGTGTTTATAAATTTCATTATGTTTCATCATTATTATGTATGTGAAATAAATAAGAGAATATTTGTATTACAGTACAAAGTCTCTAACATCAGTTTTTAGACCTTGCCTTTTTATATTTTTAATTTAGAAATATATTAGCTGCCTGCTATTCTCTCATAAACTTACATCACAGCAATGTGACATAACTTTATCAGTATGTAATATAAATAAATGCTATAAACAATTTTAAAATAACAATACCCACTTTATACTATATACATATAATAATAAAATAATAAAAAACCATATGCTTTATAAAAATGATAAAATAAATAATTATTTTAAAGTGTTGATTTAAATTTTCCTAAATTATATGCTATGAAGTCATATTAACAGAAAACGTAGATTATGCTTTTTTAGTTATTATTACTATTATATTACCCTGTACTGTCTCTTTGTTGAGCAAAAGTTTCTTTCTATTCCTTCTACTCTTTTTTTTTTCATTTTATACTATTGTATATAAGTCAGTGTTATGGTCTAGCTCGTCCCATCATCTTGGTTTTAATCAGCCAATTTCGTTTTAGACTTTTGAGTCAGTAAAGATTTTACACTTATCATCCAAGGTTCTTTAGGTGTGTGGCACACATGTCTGGTATTAATCCCATTTTAGAGTATTGTTGTCATATAATATAAAAAAAAGCTATTGTTTATTTTGTAAAACAAAATGGACTTTATGATTTTAACAACTATTTACATAATACCATTATCTGATGTAAAGAATATGGAAGTAAAAATACTTCAGTGATAAAATATCTTAATCAAGATATGTTTTTTAAATTTTTATATGAAGGCGAGACAACAAATTATAAATAAAATAAATTTTAGTGTACCGATTAAAAATATTTATTATTTATAATTTCTAGCCAATGAGACACTGTATTCCCTTTCTTTGCCTTTCACTGCTATGTAGGAAAAACTGTGAAGCGACTATGACATTTAAATAAATATTTTTAAAGCCCAATATACTTCCAAGGAACAGATGTACCTCTAAATCACTTAAACTACACAATCATATCAGTAGTCATATCTATTGAGCGATGAGCCATGACAAATTAGGAAGTACATGTGTGGATGGATGGATTGGACGTTTGTATGTAGAACTCATGTACTTATGTCTATTTTACCATTTAACTAAAAAAATGCATACAATGTAAGACTTATGTTATGTTGTTACTCTTTTTTTTTTTGGCAAATAAGTGATAGCAGAATGATTTGATCCTACCATGTATGGTTCGTCAATTATTATTTTCCTTGTAATGTGGTTTTTTTAGCCTCTCATTGAATCATGCATGTGGCAAGGTAGACAGTGGGAGCCTCCCCACTTTTCGCCGAATTTTGGCAAAAAATTCGAGCGAAAACCCCAAATAGAGTGGCGGACCTCGACGCCGCTTTGCCTCCACACCGGAGCGACGAAATAAAAATATTAAATATTTTGTGTCCTCGGCTGAGGATCGAACCCCACAATCTGTAGCATTTACACGTTTCCGTCAAGTTCAATTATTTGTCATTCCAATCATTAATTTCATAAATGTACATAAAAAGATTAGCTACTTTGAGCGTTTCGAAGAAATTTAATTTGAAGTAGGTATTTTAAACGTAAATCGTCAAACATGCGTTCGTCGTTAAGTATTATAACTCACGAACTCTACACTCGTGGTTCCTATTAGTACTCGATGACCTCAAAGCCCAGTTTGATATTTAAAACGAACGAGGTGTCGTGTCGCATTATCAGATCCAATATGGTTTTATATATTTATATTGGCATGTATTATTAGATTATACGCGAATGCTAGAAATGCTGAATTAATTTAATTGAAATACATAATGTTATAAAGTAATTTAATTTAACCAATTGTGAAAATGAGTATAGGTACTATGAATTGTTTTACCAAAACGACGTCAAGGTTAACTTAAGCCTAAAAAATTATAACAACATGATTTAGAGTTATTAATTATTAGACTCTTGCTGCTTGCATTCTACATTATAAACATACCATTAGATCTCGATCTAAGATCGCCTCGACCTTAAGGGGTCCTGAGGCCCTCACAGAAGGCCCTCATCGTCACGTGGCCCTCAATGGCTAACGTTCAGTACTGTAACTATAATGTAGTCTATTTTAATTTGTTCTACGACTCGTTATCCTCAGATGATATTGGCTTCAATTATTAAGGCTCGTATTTATAAACCGCGTTAATAATTTATCAATCTATCAATGAACACGGCATCTCAAGACCGATGTCAGAGTTGAGAGCAGTTCCAAATACGGGCCTTAATGTTTATACAAATTAAATATTTTATCATTTGTGACTGTGAAATGATATTTCGAAAAATTATACAGAATCGTATTTTGAATTTGTGTTGTTTTTGGACGACGTTGTACGGATATAGTGTATTTAATGCGATAAGAGATAGTGAAATAATATTAATATTCCGTTATCTTCTTTCCGTGTTTCCACTAAGATAATTATCTTAACAAATGTTTTCTGAGACAGCTAGTATAGTAGTACGAAACGTCACTGTGTTAACAAACATTTTTCTTATCAATAATGATTAACAAAAGTAAGTATTTTTAAGATTTTTTTTAAGTGTTAATCCACACTTAGGAAAGAAAAATACTTATTTCGAAAACGTATAAAAAATTTAACGTAGCGGGACCCGAACCCGCGCTTCCTGGAAACTGACCAGGCGTTCATTGGCCAGAGTAAATAAGTATTCAAAAGTGAGTAGCTATTTCTACTTTAAGTGAGGCATGGGGGAGACCTCGGTTGACCTTTCTAAGCACAGTATCGAAGATACTGGAGGAAAGTGACGTAAAACCTATGAGGACACTCCGTAGGGAATAAACGAAGAGGTGGACGAGGCGAAAGGCTATCCCGCTAGGTATAAAATAAAGAAAACATGGAGCTAAACAATAAATATGTTACAGGAAGAACAACTACTACAAAAAAGTAATTATTTAAACAAAGCAAAAATCGCGAGAATCATATGAAACATTTTTATACGCTAACACGTCTATATTGACTCTAACACTGCAATGACTTTGATTAACTAGTAGGTCAAAAGGCGAACGTGGAATGTACCATGTTGTGTTATTAGACGAGTCATTCCTGCGATTTGCGCTAAACTTGAGTAAAACTAATATCGTATAAAAGTAAACCAATGCCATATTAAGTATAGATTTAATATAAGTTAACTTTAATTTACGTCTTTGCACAAAAATCAACATTTAAAATTTTTAATTTTTTTTTTTATGTGTAGATAAATGTGAAGTTATCACACAGTATCACTTCACCTTCACATAGTAGGGTAAACAAAAGGAACATGGAACTTTAGTGTTAAGACACTAGGTTTCCCACTTCCCGCGGAATTCTTGAGGCATTGCGTGTTAAGTGTCGGAACTCAACGCCGCGCTTTGATTCATTACCAAAACGAATAAATGAAAATATTAAATATTTCATTCCTCTTAGTTGGAATCGTACCCACAACCATCGCGTTTAAAGTCACGCTTGGGCTTCTGTGCCACAACGGCCTCAATCATTTTTAAATAATTGCGCAGTAATATTTTAAATGTCTAAAAACTTCGGACTATGTTTATTTTTACTGCATTGAAAATAAATTCTTACTAAAAGAACAAGTTATATATAATCTATGTATTCAATGTTATTTTTTTTAATTATACACGTTCTATAAATAAGATAAAGATATGAATTTTAATTATTGATTCATATAAAACAGTAGGTATATACAATTTTTTTCTCACAACATATTACATCCAGGTCAATTGAAAATATAATTAATTGAAATATCAACTAAACTAAAAACATATCTTGAAAATATTTATAGATTAATTGGATAGAGACCTGTCACCAAAAGAAAAAATACATAATAAAAAAAACACATTTTACCCACATTTCTAAGTGCGAGAGGTAGCTCTGACCGCAAGCACAGTGGATTACGTTGATACCAACGTGATGTAATATAACCAACAGCCGTCCTCGATAGATAGAATATTTATCATAAAAAGTATTTCTCAATTCGTAGTTACATATATGTATGCCACTGAGTTCTGCCACTCAACAACAAATACCTCCAGAATTCGGCTGTAAGCACTCGCCTTAACACTCGTATCAGTGTTGCCAGATTTTTTCTCGGTAAAAAGCGGAATATTCGTACATTTTACGTAAAAAAGCGGGGCATAAAAATAAAATTAGCAGGATTTAATTGATTATTTATTATTTTTTTAAGTTTTAAATAAAGCTCTAATGTGATAGATATCAATATAAAATGTTTCCTTTTTAAATAGATAAACGTCACTTTGCTTAAACGATATTGTTTTGGTTTACCATATGTAAAACAGTTAAGTCTTCAGAATAATTATACATAACTTACGAACACACTTGATTGTATTTCTATGAAGTAATTAGTAAGTAATTCAAATTTTAAATAATAAAAGAGATGTTTGGAGTACGAGGAATAATCCGTGAAAAGTGGGCCAATGTCTGTCGCGATCGGGACATTTATTTTTTGGGTTAAAAATCGGGAAGTATCAACAAAATCGGGAAATCTGGAAACTCTGACTCGTATCAACAAACGCTTCAACACTCGGTTGCCAAGTTACCTCTGCCTACCCTAATAAGAGCAGGTTACGGCGTGAAGATAAAAATTTGCTGCTGATTTTTAAATATTCAAAATAATTAAAAATCAGCTTCACGCTGTATCCCGTACTCAGCAACGTAAAGGGAACCTAGTGTTAAGACACTCCGTATTATTTATAATTATAATTTCCTAAAATTACCGCGTTCAACCAAACCAACTCTATAGTTTTATAATATAGAATAAAAAGAAGATATTTGACATCCGCCTATCAAAATAAGAACGCGAGTGACGTGTGACATTTTTATCATTTTATGTTTTTATTGTTATGATAACAGAACTATACGCATCTATACAATTTTACATTATCGTCGCCTTATCTACATACAATATATCTTCTTAGGTAGCCAGTTGTTGTCAAATCGATAATATTTTATATTATTGTTTTTATGGTCGATTGGTTGTGAGTTTGATGACCATTCGGAGTAACGAATTATTTTCATTTCTCCGCTGTGGTGAAATAACATATCTCGTCTTTTCTCTGGTTCTTTGGTAACGAGGCAAAGCGCAGTGTTGAGTTTCGCCAGTCATCACACAATGCGAGAAGTGGGGGACACAACACTAAGTTCCTAATTTCCTTTTGCCTACCCTACTATGTGCGGGATGCATCGTGAAGCTTAAAAACATTCTAATATAAATAAAAGTAGCCGCTATCTGCACAGATGAACTGTTGTATCTTTAATTATTTATTAATTTTAAGCAAGGGGAACCTAGTGGTACTCATTTTTAGTAGTGTAAACAAGAGAGTTTTCTAGTTTGCTTCTAATTTTCGAGACAAATATTTTTTCTGAACGGCGTCGAACTCACAACCATCGAATTTAAATTCGGACGCCGCACCACTGGGCTACGACGGCCTAATGTTTTCTCCGCTTTCTGCCTAAATGTTTGCTACTAATGATTTTAGAAATATTCAAATTTCTTTCGTATCGTGTAGGTATATTTAAAGGAGATCCGATTACGGTTGATGTTTGTTATTTGTTATCTTAATTTTTTGTTTGTGTTTTGCATTCTTATTTTTTATCTATACTATGCATTTTGTTTTCGTAATGGAAATCTATATATCACTCCGCTACACTCTCCGTCGTACGCTGTCTAACTAAATTGATATTCGATTTATCTTAAAATTATACGAGGCCAGTAGTGGCGCAGAGGCATACAGTGTTACTATAAAATCGACTGGCCCACTCCAGGAAATGAAATATTTATTTAAATTTATATTTCCATTTCTTTGCTCTGGTGTTGAGGTAAAGCGCAGCGTTGAATTCCGCCACTCAACAAGCTATGCCTCCTAAATTCGGCGGAAAGTGAGGAATGGAGTGTCTTAACACTAGGTTCCCTCTACTTACTCTGCTGCGTGCGGGATATTTTTTTTTTTTTTTTTTTTATTTATTACTATCAAATATCCATACAAAAATAATTTTACAATAATAAGGCACTACAAAAAACCACGAAGGTTTGTCTAGAGTACCATAATTCGTCTAAATTATAAATTTAAATAATATTTCTGTAATAATTGATTTAAACTGCCCTCAGTAATTTTACTTTTTATTTTAGTGTCCAAATTATTTATTAAGTAAGGAACCATGTATGCCCTGGTGCGCTGTCCGTATTTGTTATTAGCTGATATTGAAACTAATTTATTTTGTGTCATATTGCGTGTTGCAATTTTATGAGAAATTTTAGTTTGAAACTTCGAGTCAAAATAATTTTCTTTTAATATAGTAAATTTAATTTTATCATAAATGGGAATAACTTGGCAGTATTTAAAGAGAAAGTTTTCTTCAGTAGTCTCTTGCAGTTTGATTTTTAAAGGGACGATGTTTTTTAATATTCTAACTTGTAACCGATGTATGTGACTCAAGTATGTTTTGTCAGTTCTGCCATAACTACTAAGTCCATATGAAATAATTGAATCAGCTAAAGCGTTATAAAGCATTATCTTAGTCTTATACGTTAAACTATTTTTTATAATGAAAATATTTGCCAAAAATGATCTTAGTTTATCACATACATAATCAATATGCTTATGCCAGTTAAAATTGTGATCAATTGTTAAACCTAAATATTTATGGGATAGTACTACTTCAATTGAAGGACAACCGCAGTGGTTCCTGGGGTTGTGCAAGCAGCTGTGAGTGTGGGCTATAAGATTGCAATTCATATCGCTACCTACTTTAAGGTTTGGTGAACGAATATGTATCAGTTTAGTTTTTTGCGAATTTAATACAAGATGACTATCATGACACCATTTGTTTAACATATCGAAGTCTTCCTGTAACAACGTTATGCCTTCATTCACGTCTTTAGCAGCTACAAGCATACAAGTATCATCAGCGTATTGATAAGTTATACAATTATTAAATATTTTACTCATATTATTTATATAAGCTGTAAAGTGTAAAGGCCCCAGGACTGAGCCTTGAGCCGTGCCCTCCGACACTTTTATACTTGCGCTAAAACTGTCGCATATTTTTACACAGTAACTCCTATCTCTGAGGTAATTTTCACACCATTTAAACAATGGTCCTCGTATTCCCGTGTTTTCTAATCTTTGTACAAGTATGTTGTGGTCCAATGTATCAAAAGCGCGGGAGAAATCAATAAACAGCGCCAAAACATGTAGTTTCTGATCTAACCACGAATTTACTTGGTCCGTAAACGTTGACAACAACATCGTTGTATTTTTACCTGGACGAAAACCGTACTGTGCACTGTTCAGAATATCATTTTTTTCATAAAAAGAATGAATTTGATTACTTATAAATTTTTCAGTGATTTTATTAAACAGAGAAGTTATCGCGATCGGCCTGTAATTGCTGACGTCATCTTGTTTTCCTTTTTTATAAACAGGTCTCACGCAACCAGCTTTTAATTCATCAGGGTAGGTGCCCATTTCAACGCTAGTATTTATAAGTTTGGCCAAAGGTTTACAAACATGTTTCACCATTGCCTTAACATCGAAACCTCTTATACTATCAATACCTGGGGCTTTATTAGTATTTAAATTTTTAATTAATTTTAAAACGTCATTTTCAGACGCTTTTTTAAATTTTATGCTACAAATGGACGAATGATTATTATCTA
>DWQW01008230.1:0-14172 GCA_018249695.1 Heliconius erato demophoon
ATATATATATATATATATATATATATATATATATATATATATATATATATATATATATATATATATATATATATATATATATATATATATATATATATATATATATATATATATATATATTCATTTTGTGGTTCTGGTAAAAAGATACAACGCGACGTTGAGTTACGCCGCTCAACACGTAGAGCCTTGAAAATTATGTGGTCTATGGGGAACAAGTATCTACATTAAGTTTCTTCTGCTTAACTCTGCTATATGCGGGTTATAGCGTACAGTTCATATCACTGTAAAATGGTGTCGTGTGGCGGAACTCAAAGTAACCAGAGCAAAAAAAAAGATATTAATTATTTCACTCCCCCGAGTTCGAATCGAACCGCTAACAACCGCTGCGCTTACAGTCGCACGCTTGTTACAAGCGTGCGACACTCGTATGACACTTTTAATAAAAATACATATAGATCGGTGTGTATTAAAATAAAGTTATCTTTGATATATATGCAAGATACATGAAGCTATTGGTAGTAAAAGCTTTGTAGTTATATTTTCACTGAACTTCTTATTAAAAATATATATATGTATGTCCGTAGTGAGAAAAGTTCCTAAACATATCTACAATAAACATCAAGCGCAATTACAAACTGGTAAAGTTCTTAGGCTCAGTCTAACAATTATAACAATATGATATAAATCTAACATTCATATAGTACTTTGAAATCATAAAATAACCTTTATAAATAGATTAGTATACGCAAAATTTGAATTTATGTGAATATTTTCCATTTATTAAAACTATGGTTTTTAAATTTGATATTTTCTTTTTGATTTCATGAAATATTTTTGTTTTGTGGTTATAAACTATTATTTAATGTGCTTGTTTTCTTAGGTTGCTTTGAAACAATTACCTTGCATATTGTAAGAACTAGGCTGTCGTAAGCAGCGGTACAGCGTCTCACTACAAGTGCGGCGGTGTGTGTGGATTGTGGGTTTGATTTCCATTCGGGGGAATAGAATATTTTCATTTTCTCGCTCTGACAACTCAACTCTGGTCATTCAATAATCTAGTCATTCAAATTGAAAATAGCGTGAAATATGGAGATGGGAGTGTCTTAACACTAAGTTTCTCTTGCTGTATGCGAGATACAGCGTGAACCTATAAAACAAATATATACAGAAACCTATTATGTTTCACACGAAATTTTAGAATACAACAATGATGATAAAATTCACTAAGGTGCTAAAACTAGCGATAGTAACTATTTTCCAAGCAATGGCGAACGATCGAAGCCATCTGGCCACTGTTGATATTCTTTTCATACTCTTCTCAAAATCCATTTCATTCAACATTTAGTGCCAAAGCTCGAATAAAAATTTATTAATATAGACTGGTTAGAATACGATTGGGATTACGATAAGGCTTAATATTCTGGAATGCCAGACGTACTTGCTGATAAGCCTTATATAGATTGAAATTGTTGGCAGTTACTGGTTTTAGATCTGAATGGTATAGCAAGTTCTGTTTTGATGCTGATAGTGGCAGATCTATACAAACAAATTTGATTATATACCATAATATATTAATATAATTTGAATAAAGATATGGTGAAGCCATCGTGGCACAGGGGGAGAGCGTAACGTCAATGTCCTGGGGCGGAAATTAAAAAAATATATGGTAAAATTATTTATCTTGATAAATTTTAATAAGCAAAGACTTATTGATAATATGTCCACTTTTCACACTGAAAATAATTAATCTAGTGGAAATGAAACCCAAAACTATCGCATTTACAACCAGATACCGTCCCCTTGAACCACGGTATCCTCTAAATTATAATTCCTATACAAACATAATCATCTTGTCCAAATTACTATACATGAAACGATGTACTAGTTAAATAATTTTAGATAAGTATATATAATAACCTTTGTTCGAACACTCCTTCATTAGTGACGATCGATACTGTTCTGACATTGAATTATTTATTGTACATGTATGTATACCCACTGTAAAGGAACTTTGTTTTAACGATATTTTTCTTTATAAGGCTTTATGAAGTGATAATAGTTCAAATATCTGTTTAAAAAAAAACAAATAATAGAAACAAAAATAAAGATAAAAAAAAAACATATAAAGCTTTTGCCTAATCATATTATGGTGTGATGCGTAGTTGATAAAAATTGGGAACAAAATGATACATTAAACATTTAGGTAAAAATATAGGTATATTTTTTTTATGAAATATCAATTTATAATTTCTATATATTAATGATTATGTATAGATATTAAAATTTTAGTTTACTTTATATTGAGAAAATATGATGTACACAATATTTAAATTTTGAAATCCAGTAAATCAGCTTCATACTTTATGCCGCAGCAAGGAAGACACTCTGCTGCCCACTATCCGCCGAAATCTGGAGACATGGGGTGTCGAGTGGAGGAACTCACTAATCGCAATAAAATTAAAATATTAATTTAAATATTTTTTTCATTTCCTCGAGTGGGGCTCGAACACACTACCAGTCATCTTTACAGTCACATTTTGTGCCCCTGCGCCACGGCTGGCCTCTTTTTTATAAATATAATTTTGAAAAATTTTTATAAAATAATTAAGTATTATAGTAACTTAAATAAAGTTTTATTAACAGACGACAATAAACAGTTTCATGCTGTTATCAATTTTATCTCTTAAGGTTTTATTACCCTATTCAAAACACCCCATCTGGAGGCTAATAAATCCCTAAATATTTCTTTGATTATTATTTTCTTATTCAAACGGTTATCTTTTATTAAAGTTTACGTAAAAGATTTCTGTAAATGAATTTGAAATTTTTGATGTTGCCAGATTGTGTGTGAATGTGTTTAATTTCTTGTTGTTGAATACTATATTTAAAAATCAAATCAAATCAGCATCTGCAGCAAACAGCAGGGTATGCCGAGGGAACCTAGTGTTAAGACACTCCGTTCCACATTTTCCGCCGAGTTCTGGAGGCATTGCGTGTTGAGTGGCGAAGCTCAGCGATCGAACCCACGACCAGTTGATTTTATAGTCACATTTTGTGCCTCTGCGCCACCGATGGCCTTGATTTATTTGTTAAATAATATTAACTCTCTCCCAACAACTCTCCCAACGATTCTCCCAACGACTCTCCCAACAACTCTCCCAACGACTCTCCCAACGACTCTCCCAACAACTCTCCCAACGACTCTCCCAACGACTCTCCCAACAACTCTCCCAACGACTCTCCCAAAAAATCTCCCTAAATTAAAAAAAATAGATTTTTTTAAATAGAGAGAATTGCTATTTAAAAAAATCTATTTTTTTAATTTAGGTAAAATTTAATCAAATAAATAATATATATAAGAAAACTAGTTTATATTGATTTTAATTTAAATACATAAATACTGTTTTTTATTTAATTTCATTTTTCTTATTAAATGAAGTGTCTATCTATTTAAATTCAATTTAAACAGACCAATGTAGTCACTAACGATGATGCTGATTATTGCTACGACTGTGAACTACGGCTACGATTACATATCCTACAACCACAAGAATTGACGTTTGTATAATAAATATCACTACAAAAGTATATTTGTAGCCTTAATATTGATAATGTATTTAACCATTGACTAGTGTTATATTATAAATTATTTTCATAGTTGAGGCCACTCGTGGCGCAAGCGTAAAGCATAAGCGCAAGGGGTACAAGCGTGTGACTGTAAACTCAACAGGTTATGGGTTCGATTACCATTAGAGGAAATGAAATGTTTTAATTTTCTCACTATGTTAACGAGGCAAAATGCGGCGTTGAGTTCCACTACTTAATAATTAATAAATGTACAATCATATCGAGAGTTCAGCGGGATGTCGAGGAACGGAGTGTTTTAACTAGTTTCCTTACCCTTCTACCTACCCTGTTATGTCCAAAATAGAGCGTGAAGATAAAAAAGAGTAATAAAGAATATACAGAAAAAAATACTGAACCATTTAAGAAGTTCATAATTATGATTTCTATTCAAAAAAATCTTCTCAAAAAGTTAATACTAAAAAAGTGACTCTAAAAAGAAAAAAAACAGCTTTCAAACATTTTCTACACGCTAGTTCATACAAATACAATAAAGAACCTTGACGCTGTCAAAGGTCGAGGATGGGTTGAGTGTTAAAATGTTTTCTTTAAAGCTACGACAATATATTTTTACTTACATAAATCAACTTCACGCTGTATATCGCACATAGCAGGGCAGGCAGAGGGAACCCAGTGTTAAGACACTCCGTTCCCCACTTTCTGCCGAATTCTGGAGACATTGCGTGTTAAGTGGCGGAACTCAATGCTACGCTTTTGCCTCGAAACCAGAGCGAAGATATGGAAATATAAATTTAAATATTTAATTCATTTTCTCGAGTGGGGATCGAACCTACAACCAGTCGCGCTTACAGTCACACACTTGTGCCTAGCGCCAGGACTGGCCTCACAATATATAAATAGTATATATTATAAGTTATAGAAGTAAGAGGTTAAAAAAATAATTTATTAATAGTGAAAATACTTCAAAGAAGTGACCGCAGCTTGTGTAACTTAAAATTCTTACAATATAAAAGTCTGATTTACGCAAACATCATCAGTCTGAAGTGCTACACTTTAAAATTACAAAATTCTTGTAGAATCCCATCTGCAAATACTTTTACTATTATTATATGTGTATAATATTATGTATGAGTCACATCTGGTGATAAAATCCTAATGTATAGTGTAGGGCGCCCTGCAACACTACGAGGCAAAATATGGAGGACAGCTCAAGACTGGCATGACAGACTGCAAAATATAAATTTATATTTAAAAAAGAGGCCTCACAGCGCAGGGGCACAAAGTATGGGTAACGCGACTGGGTCTGAGTCGATCCCCATTCGAGGAAATGAAATTCAAACGAAGAAATCTTCGTGCTGGTGTCGAGGCAAAACGCGGCGTTGAGTTCCGCCACTCAATACGCAATGCCTAAATAATTAGGCGGAAAGTGAGGAATGGAGTCTTTTAACACTGGGTTCCCGCTGCCTATGCTGCTGTGTCCGGAATACAGCGTGAAGCTTATTTCATTTTATATTGTGAGGATTATCTTTTTTTATATTTACTTTATTTAAAGGTCAAAAATAATATTTTATAAATAATACCATTATTAATATTTAATAAGAAGATTGTTGACTTTTCCTTTTCCATCTTAAGTTAACCGGATATAAAGTTATTGCGACTTTAGCAAAAATTTTGTCTTCCTCTTAAAAGACCGGAAACTGACTTCCCTCAGTATACTAAGAATCGAAAGGAACAAATAAGATCACGTTTAATCTAATTTTCCGGTATCTTAGAACAGTGTTCTGGTATTATTATTTTTTTCTTTCTATATTTTTTGTATTGCATTTGTAATGTATTATATAATGTACTTAGACAATATTACTCGCTGGCATAATTAATAAGTTAAAGAGAGTTCGTTCGAGGTTCAAATAATAAATTATAAACAGTATTTTTTTTCGAGTCCACTCTTCATACCGAAGCTACGAAACGTGAAAGTAGGGAAAATGTAGCTTATTCCACCTTTTTTTTTCCACTATTCGCCTAAATTCAAGAAATAAAATGTACTTGTCTTACTAACATCCATCACATTTACAGTAGGTCAGCACCCCATTGAGCCACAATTTAAACTTCATAAGAGAGTGAGAAGAGAAATCTTAGAGATATTTTCACAGAAAATTATTATTCTCAAACTTTACTTCAAAAACATGTCAAATGAAATTATTTGGTAATGTTACACATTAAAGTAAAATACCGAAATATGTCTTAACTAAAATATATTCCTTGCGGTTGTAGGCTGATCGAGTCTGCAGGTACATGGTTAAGTGGAACACCGCAACCAATAATTGAATTCCTATTCAAGAAACAACTTCGGCACAAGATTTCTGTAATGTTATTATTAAAATAATAATAAGTATATATTATAAGCTACGATTAGTGAGAGTGCGTCGTGGCGCAATTGTAACGTAGCGCAAAACGTTCGATTCTCAGTCAAGGAAAAGAAATATTTAGATTTAATTCTACAAAGCAAGGTTACAAACCACAACGTGGCGGTGACTTCCAACACTGAACACACAATGACTCAAGAATTCGGCGGAAAGTGGGGAAGAGAAGTTTCTTAATGGAGAACGGAGTGTCTTGACACCAGGTTCCCAGGTTACTTATGTCTGCCCTAAAATGCAGAATAACAGCCTAATTACTTATAATTTTGTATTATACGGAGATATTAGTAAAAAAACAGTCTCTTTGCCTGCTCTGCTTAAGTAAAAAAACACTATATGTTATTAGATTTTATATAAGAAAAAGCAAAACGTTCTCCTTCAATAAATATCGGTTACAAATTCATCCTCCTTTACGATTCGTTAACTTCTGTTTGCCTCGCCGTAGGTACCCCCGAAGAAAATCCGATCTATGCGTTAAATTATTGTAATATTTAATACGCTTATTTTTATGCGTAGGTCTTTTATTCGTATTCATTAGGAAATAAATATTTTTAAAGCCTTTAACTTGATAATATTATAAAATTTTATTTTATTAGATTTTTTTACGAATGAGATTATAATACAGTATACTTATAATATTATATTATTTAAGATAGTCCTTAAGGTACTGATATCAATATTTCCAAACAAGGTAATTCAAAAAGAAATCCATTATGTATTTAAGACCTCATTGGGCTTCTTCAAAGGTGCACAGCGCAGCGTTGAGTTCCGCCTTCAATACGTGTTGAAGACGTGTTCGATACGGTTATGTGATACTAGAGGGCGCGCGCGGCTTCGCCCGCTTATTAGGAGTGAATTCTATAAAAACCACGAAACACGTGTTCAATAAAATATTTTTAACAGTCTGAATTAAAATTTTTATAAAAATCGGTGGCAATTTAAAAATTTTTCCATATAAACTTTCAACCCCTTATTTGAACCCTTAGGGGGTGAATTCTTAAAAACCATGAAACACGTGTTCAATGAAATATTTTTAAAAGTCTGAATTTCAAATTTTATAAAAATCGGTGCAGATTAATTTTTGTTTCCATACAAACTTTCAACCCCTATTTCATCCCTTTAGGGTTAAAATTTTTCAAATTCCCTTCTTAGTGGATGTCCAGAATATGAAAATAAACATCTGCCCAAATTTCACGTTTCTACCATCAGCGATTACGGCTCTGCGTGCGTCTTACCTCAGTCAGTCAGCACAAGTCCTTTTATATATATAGATAGGTAATATAATAAAAGAAACCCATCAAGTGCTAGTGGGATTCGTCCACCAAGGACTCCGTACCAATTTTAGGATTGTGGGTACAAGGGAAAGTACAACTTATAAAAGTTGATAAACTTTCAGCATAGGGACTTATTTTTTATGAAATTAAATAAAATCTTATTAAAATTGATAAATTACCATTTTCCGGATTTTTTATTTATTAGAGCTGCAAGTTTTCACTTCTTGAAAAAAATCGTAATTGTAAGACTACTTGAAGTACTTATAAATAAAATAAATTGATGACAAACAAAATAAATACACTTTAGTTTGCACTCATTTCCTATGAAATTAACTACAAATATAAGCTTGTAATGTACCCATACCTATGTATATTTAGTATACCTATACTTATGAATTTCCACTTTAAGATTTTTTTTATTGTCTTGTAAGTTATCAGTTTATGCCAAATTTAATATCTGTAGGTTCGCAGGAGGTAACCTATAGGTTTTCATTACGCATGGCAAGCATACAAAATGCAGCAAAAACGATGCATAAACGATAATCAAATATCTTGTGATTGTTTCGACTTGGAAGCTTGATTTTCCATATGGGACTGTAGACCAGAATATTTGATATTCATTTCAGCTTCCACGTAATCTTGAGATAAATGAACTTGACAGATAAACAGACTGGCTACAAAGTGATCCCATAAAGGTTCCGTTTTTTCCTTTTGAGGCACGGAACCCTAAAATCGTTGTATGTTAACGTTCGTGATAACTTTGTTACAAAATGAAAGGCTTGGTTGACTTTAGTATAAAAACACTTCAATCAATCATACTATGAAGTGAAGGTGCGATAGCAAGCGAACATTATAAATTGAAATACTCAGCTAATGTAAGCTTTAGGTATTTTTTCTATATAGTTTCTGGCGGTAGTACAAAAACTGTGTTATGATTAAATATTGAATCCTAAAGTCGCCAAATTATAACAACAAAAAAAAATCACTAATATATTTTTATTTTTTTCTATAATTTAAACAATTTCCATTTCAATTAAATGTCATAATTACAGAAGATGTCGCGTCCCGCCTATAGTGGCATAGCGACTTACTGTAAATGCGATAGTTGTAGCTACGATTCCCTATCGGGGGAATAGACCTGAAAGTAGCTAACGTAGCATCTTAACACTTGACATCCTTAATTATATGCGGGATACAAAGTAAAGAAGATAAGAAAAAAACAATTCAAATAATAGTCACCTTTTTTACACAGTTTAAAAACTGTTACTGCAAAGTAGTATTTAAAAATTTTATTCATTATATTCATTTGTGAAAAATGCTTTCTATGAAGAATTGTTGCAAAAGTCTTGGACCAACCGTTCTGTAGGCTAAATTAAATTTTTGCACTTTCTTTGTAGGAGACAAATTGAATTTCGCACTTGACGGAGAGCACACAGTGGATTTTTTGCCCCTAATGACTTAAGAAAATTAGAATCTGCTTTAGCTCACGAGTCGGTGATTTGTTTTGAACAACTTTGGCTGTAGTATACGCATATTTTTTGTTGTTTGGCGACTTTAGATACATTTCTTAAAGCTTTTTTTTAGCTTCACACTGTATCCCGCACACAGCTGGGTAGACATAGGGAACCTAGTCTTAAGACACTCTGTTCCCCACTTTTCGCCGAATGCTTGAGGCATTGCGTGTTGAGTGGCGGCACTCAACGCCGCATTTTTTCCTTGGTACTAAAGCGAAGAAATGAAAATATAAATAAATAAATGATAATTAATACCCCCGAGTAGAAATCGAACCCAAAACTGTCAAATCCTATAAGCTATAAGCGCCTACAAACATATTAGGAGCAAATAATATTTTTTACAGTGTAGTACATTAGATTCGTTGGCGCTTGTAATTTAGAGGTGTCTGGCAAGAGGATTAAATCCATGTTAAGTGTCTGTCAATAGACAAAGTAATTTCTAATATTATTCCCAAAAATATTTTAAAAAATGGAGCTTTATAATTTAAAGAAAGTTATGTACTACTTTTTGCGTCTTAGTTACCTAATAACTGCCAAAGTAATGTCCACACAAACTCTATATTCCCTGATAGTACTTACAGTGTTGGGTGTCATACACCTAAAAAGAAAATTTCAGCAAATAAATTTTCAGGCCTTGTAAAATAACGAAGGTCAGGCCCTACTGTTCTACTATTGGCTCTCTCTCTATTAAGATTATTGGCTCTTAGGTTATTAGTACGTTTAGCCAAATAAAATATTTATAATATTATGCATTAAAAGATAAGGATCTTATATATATTTTTTTTGATATCAGGTCGAAAAGCTATACACGATTTGGTAGTACATTCACTAGACATTTTTGGACCTACACCGCACTAAATGATCCGCAGTGAACGCGTTAATTAATGAATGGGAAAACAACGGAGGGCTCTATTTTGTAACAAAACAAACAGGTGAAGGTTACTAGATGGAAGTACAGATTAATGTGATTCAAATAGAATTATATATTATTTTTGTAGCTTTATTCCTTAAGGGCCGTCATTGGGCAATGAGAGAATGTCTGACTGTAAACGTTATGATAGTTGTGAGTTCGATTCCTATTCGAAGAAATATTTAAATACACATTTTTTTTATTTTTCGTCTTTGATAATGCAAGAACAAATTTTAAAATATAATTTCAGATAATAAATTAAAAATGTATGCTTTATATTACTTACATTTTTTTCTTTAATATAACATTATGTAGAAAAAAGAAATATATGTACTTTTATTCTCACTACCTGTATTTATTGGCACTAAGACACTAATTTATCATCCATTTCTGAATGATTATGTGCTGAATAACGGAATAATAATAATAATTAAAAAAATAAAACAACCATTATACTATTTATATGAAACCGAACCCATAACCATTGCATGTGACTCTAACTAATAAACATTGGTTGTAGTAACCAAAAACAAATAAAAAGAAAAATTCGAAAGGTTTACTTCCACAAAAACTACTCTACATAAAGAACCATTATGAAAATACTTCAACACGATTAAATAAACATTCCGTTTCGCAATGTTGACCGCGAACGTTCCGAGAAGGTTGTTAATATATGATTGCATTTCTAGAACTAAGCGATTTTATTCCGTGATAGGGCCTTTTGAATAGCGACTTAAAACGTACAATCTTAATAATTAATTAGAGCTATTTAGTTTACTTAGGATTTTTTGTTATATAAGTCAAGCAATTCATATTTCCACGAGAGACCAGTCGTTTGGAAGGGTACGACTCCCACTCGAGGAAATGAAATAAATATTTTTTTTTGATGTAGTATAAAGACAAGCGCAGCGTTAGGTTCTGTCACTCAACACGCATTACTTCCAGAAAATAGTGGAAAATGGGGAATGGAGTGTCTTAATACTAGGTTCCCTCTGCCTACTCTGCTACGCTAAAATTGTGTGTCGTTGGTGTATATTTTTCATGGGAAATAAAGGGGACCACTAGGAAAGAACTTCCCAAATTTTATGCTACGATTGGACGTTTTATAGTCCGCACAAATAAAATAAATAGACAGTCACACACAGACAGACAGAAGACGGACGGGCAACAAAGATACGGAACCCTAAAAAGATTATATCATCCCTGTGCATCGAACTTGATAGAGCTGTTCTCACGTCACAGACGAGGTGGATGGCGACTTTAATTAGATAAGAAACTAATAATATTAATGTCATAAAACTAGCCCATAGATAAATGAGCCTAAATTCATGGGTGTATCTAGAAATATTTTCCAATGAGAGCCTGAACTTTAGCTTTGATCAAATCTATTCAGGGTTAATTGTTTTGTTAGTAAGATTACTGGGATGGGCCCAAAACTATTCTGGGGTGGGCACCGGCTGGGCTCCCCCTATTACTACGCCCATACATAAATGCTTCAAAGCAATATATTTAAATTTTAACATTTACATTATATTTTATGCGGTTTATATCAACGTAACGGCCGTTGTAGCGCTATTTGTAAAGGAACAGTGACAAAGGCAGTCTCAAAGGGTGGACGGGTGAATTTAATTAAGAAGAAAAACACCCGTTGTAAAAGTATGCGGTTCTTTAAGTTTTATGTTGCCATAAATAACAAATGTTAAATGTAATTTTTTTAACGTAATTTCTCTATTTTCTGTTTTATAAAATAAAAATAAACAAAAATTACTTCGTTTCTATTTTCTATCTTCATAAAACTATAGTTTTTTCTGAGTTTAATATTAGGCTAAGTACACACACATGTATGTATAGCTTAAATCTGTTTCTATATTAAAATAAAGACCAAACGAATTAAACAAAAACATTTACCTAATATTAAACAAATTTATCAAACTCACTACATTTTAAAATATTCAAAGAAACATCGTGTAAACATTATATAGAGAGTTGTTCGTTTACAATATTATACTTACCTTACGGGTCGATGCTCATTTCTCAAATGCATAACGGCTCCGCGTTCTGAACCAGGTTAATGTTGAAGCCATATTTTCTCTTGTCATGCCACTATAATAAATTTCATTTCAAAATGCAAACTAATAGGTCCAAGAATCACTTTCTTGGGAATCTTTCACAATTTTATCTGCATTTTCCAGATTTTTCGGATTTATACAGTTCTTTCAATTCTTATTGTCGAAGGAGATTTGTATGAATTTCTTCTGATGTTATTTTATATAGTAATGTTTTTTTGTAAATCTTTACATAGCTTAAGACGAAATCTCATCCCATGTAGTAATTATATTTTACCGCTTTTACAACGTAAAGTATAGAAATGATTTCTGCCACTCAACGCAACGTCCCAAATTCTCGAAGAATGTTGAGGACAAAGTGTCTTGACACTAAGTTTTCTATGCCTACATTGCTGCTTGTGAATGAAAAAACAAAACAGAATGCAACAAGCTATGAAGAAAACAAATAAACTGATCAAATCACACTGAAATCAAATAAAATTTTTATTATACCAGCTGTCTCCATAAAAATGGAAAGATTTAATCAAATCATGGAAGCTATAACTTTTACTGGAGTCTCATACGGCGCACATAATAATCTTTCCTATGAACAAGTCCTTGAATGAACGATTTCATTGCCCGTCTTGATCGACACTCGGTATCGAGTGCGTAAACGTTTTATATGAAGAAATGGACTATCACGTTCTATGAAACTATATTTCACGCTAGCTTTGGTAGTAAAATCATATTGGCAAAGTAATATGACAGAATTTGATGGATATTGTAGTAGCAATTGGTCTATTATTGACTATATAATCAGTTTCATAGGTTGGCGGCTCCAGTGAGTGCCACTTCGATATAATTTATTGGTATTTTTATCTGTCTTTCAGTATTTGCTCTCAGTGTGGATTTTGGGATTGCTAGAGGAAAATAAAAGAATAATTGCGCAGACGTGCCATTGTTTACAAAAGTATATTTTTTTTATTTTGCTTTATGCCGTGTTATGTATATAGTATTAAACTCTGTTCGTCACATTTCGCGCAATTTTCGAGATATTTCGTGTTAAGTGGCGGAATTCAACGTTGTGCATAATCTTGTTACCCGACCGAGCTAATAAAAGAAATTTATTCTTCCTAGTAGGAAACGAATCATCCATCCATAAAGTTTACCGCGAGGTGATGTGCCGCTACGGCAAAGTATAAGTATTTTAAGGCTTCTTAAATTTAAGCTAGAAATATATTTATTATTAAAAAAATACTTTAAGTTAAATCTATATACTCATAAAACTAATATTAATTAGAGAAAAAAGATATCACCAGCAGTCGTCAAAGTCGTACATATTTTTTAAACAAATAGAATCGTATGTAGGTAACGCTAGTAATCTCTGCTAGATAATAAAATATGATTTCATTCTACCATATATTCCAGGAGGGATGATTTCATTCTACCATATATTCCAGGAGGGATGAAATATTTTATTTCCACCTGAGTTATTTTTTTTCTCTGGTATTAAGACAAAAGCGTTGAGTTCCGCCTCTCAACACGTCACCCATCATGAAAATTGTGTGGCTCGTGGAGAACTGAGTATTTAGTACTAGGTTGCTTTATGCAATAGGTATACAGCGTGAAGCTAAAAAAATTATGAACAAAACAGAACTCAAAACCACCGCGTTAACAGTCGCACGCTATTCCACTGTTTCGATAGTCTAAATATTACCTTCTTCCATAACAATAAAAATAGATATTTAGATTTATTACGATAAAACATGCACGAATAATAATATAAATTACATACAAAAATATAACAAAAACAAATAAGAAGAGTTTAAATGATGAATTATTTAAATTTGAAAAGTGTGCTGAATTGTGGCTAAAATTCAATATTATTTTTATTATTATTATTTTATTATTATTATTCCATAATTAGTATATATCTTTTATCAGTCTTATCCTTTTTTCTCTCCCTGGGTTTTTTAAAGCTTTCCAAATATATTGATGTTCCAACGTTCCAACGTTCAACGAGCACCATATAAACAGGATGGTTATATTCTTGACATTTTTCAACAAGTTTTTTAATTACGTATATATGATTTATTGTTGAGAATCCTGATCGAAATCCAGCCTGTTCCTTTGGTTGTTTTTCACCAATCTTTTTGGTGATATATTTTAGTATTATTTTTGAGAACAATTTATATATATTAGACATGAGATTAATTGGTCGATAATTATCTATATTTGATCTATCTCCTTTTTTAAATATTAGTATTTTTTAAATATTAGAGGCCGGTCGTGGCGCAGCAGCACGAGGTGTGACTGCAAAACCGACTGGTTCTGGGTTCGATTCCCACTCGAGGAGATGAAATATTTACTTAAATTTATATTTCCATTTCTTCGCTCTGGTGTCGAGGTTAAGCGCGGCGTTGAGTT
>DWQW01008231.1:0-14171 GCA_018249695.1 Heliconius erato demophoon
AATTAGTGTCGATGAATGTGCGCATCGGATAAGACTGGGAGAAAGCAACTGAAAGCACCGCAATGACCCGAGGTTGTGAATGTAACCTGAAACTTCCTTGTTTCTATTTCTACGTAACAATCCTACGTCGATTCCTGTATTGTGTGTTCTATTTTTTTTTATATTCTCAACTTAACGTATTTAAACCTATACTTATTGTACTCTTGAAAAAAAATAAAAATACAATATCACAATTTCATTTGCATAAGTACTTCTGTATCTATTTTTATATCTATATATCAGTATATTTATTATAATTATAGTATATTAATATATTAAATTAGGTCATGTCCACAGACTTCATTTAAACCTTTATAGAAATATAATAATTATAATATAATTTTATCTCGCTACTAATTTATCGAGTAAATGATTAATCATTTGAATTTCAGATAAAAATTCATATTTTTATTACTAACACACCAAAATATAAAAAAGTATAATCACGTAAAACAACCATACATTAAAAGTTGTAAAACAACAGTTAATGCACTCACAAGATATATTTTAAAGATATACAACATTAATAGTATTTCTTCATGCGTATAAAGATAAACTGTATTTCAAAATGTCAGTATTAATGCTCTTATAAGTTGCATACAGATATTCCGAATGAAAAAAATGGCATACTTTTTTGCACTCTCAAAACTTGATACAGTTCAACGCGCTAATTATTTGGAGGCGACTTTCTCTTTACAGTAAAAGAACATAAGTTAACAAAAACTTAAGATAAGTTTTGAGATGCAGCGACAGCTTCATACGGTCCATTCATATATGATGAGCTGAGGGCCGGGCACAGATGCTTCTGCGAGAGTTGACTTTAAAAAAAAACTGCCATTGAAATCTTTGACGTTAAATGTCAAGCCTATTCTATCTTACAGACTTTTCTAGATCACAGAGCTAGAAAAAAGCGTGTTTTCTTTTTAATCTATGTACCTAAGTAATTGAAATATTTTTTTTTAGTTACGGACTTCAATCGTGACTGGAATAAGTAATTGGTCGTGAAGTTGTCCTATTAATCCTATATGCTGAACGAAAAAAAAATAAAAAGTATAAGTAAAAAAAATGGAGTAATGCTTATAAAATTAATAATTTCTTAATTACTAATAAATTATGATTATTTTATAATAGTAACTATTTATTACTTAATTTATATTCAAACATATGAAATGTCAAATGACAGCAATATTATAATATTTTAAAAATTAGATAAATATATCATTATCAATTTAAAAATTTAATATGCTGCAGCTGGTACGAAATGTGAGTCACTTGCAAAACTAGTTCTTTTTTTACTGCAACTAATAGTTCATACTAGTAGTTTCATAAATTAATAAGGCATATTCGCTTATTTCACTACTATTAAATTTTTATAGCGCATAATCGTTACAGTTAAACCGATTTACTAAACGTAATTATAATATAATTAATCTTCTATTTTATTGTCATATTATTGAGCTATAATTACTAAATAAATTTGTAGTTAAGTCGTTTTATTCATAGTTATTCATAGAAAAAAAAACGGAAGGTTTCCCTTGAAATACATTACGTACATATATTATAATATAAAATAATATTAAAATACGAATTTATTGAATTTTTCCCCGTATTTTATCGTAATGTCATTTATGGTAGGGAATTCAATTTCTCTTTTTTTCTTTAGCGACAATAAATATAAAAAAGATTTTAGCTGTAAAACATTTGACTCTAGGTTAGCTCGCAATGTCTTTAAATAGAATCGCTAGGTTTCATCACATATAATATATCAATATGTAAATAAAACTTAGCTTAAATGTATTGATACAAAATTAGTAAGTATTACGTATTTAGTTTAGTGAAATTATACACATGGAACGTTCAGAATAATGTTTACAATTACTCGTGTTTGTGTATTATTTGTATTTCTAATGACATAGTTATTAGCTTCTCACGTTTCTCGAACCTTCTGTTCGTTTTGACAACTTTTTGAATAATAAAATCTTTTTTTAATTTTTTTTCAATTTCATCTCTACAAGACCAAGGTTTTTGTTAAAATCACGGAAATGCTCAAGGAGACATTTAAGGAAATACGTTTATTATTATTTTTCTTTAAATAAATTTATTTCAGCAGTAATAACAGATATTAAAGTTTCTAAAGTATATATACTTTATACAAGTAAAAAAAATAAAATAATTTAATTACATATATTTTACTACATTCACCCGTATTTTTAAGTGATAAAAAGATACATAACAACAATTATCTCTAATAGCACTTTATCTATGCAATATAAAAATATACATAACTACATCAGAGCAAAATAAAATGTCACTTGAAAATAAATATTACACATATTAAATAATAAATAAAACAAATCAGCTTCACACTGTATCCCGTACACAGCAGGTTAGGCAGAGGGAACCTAGTATTAAGACACTCCGTTCTCCAATTTTTGCCGAATTCTGGAGGCATTGCGTGTTGAGTGGCAGAACTCAACGCCGCGCTTTGCCTCGACACCAGGGCGAAGAAATGGAAATATAAATGTAAATAAATATTTCATCTCCACGAGTGGGGATCGAACCCACAACCAGTCGATTTTACAGTCACACTTTGTGCCTCTGCGCCACGACTGGCCTCACTTATATTATATTGTATATTATGTACATTTACGATTTCATTATCGTCTTAAAATTTATCTTCATACAATAATTAATAGCTAAAACTGCCTCCACGTTAATATTATTCAAATAAATCACCTTGACTTCATATTTTTTAGCTATCTAATAAAACCAGTATTTAAATTATTATGTAATCTTCGTATAACTTAACAAGTCTTAGTATATAATAGAAATTTTAATATATTTCCATGTGCATATGCATATAGGTGATACATGAATCACGACTTTAACTTGAAATAAAGTTAAACTGAATTAACATAAATGTAGTTTACACATCACATGTCTAAGAGATCACGATATCTTTTAGAGCAGATAAGTCATAGTTTAACAATATTATATATTACGTAAAACGTTATTTCTTATTATTATAATTTAAATAAGAAAAAGATTTTTGTATTAGTAACCAAAGCGTCAATTGTTGGGCTGGTCAGACATTGGCGCTAATCTCAGGAGCTACTGGTTCGAATTGAAAATATTATTTTTGTGTAAAGATGAGGAGTAATCAAGTCTACGACTAAGCTAACCGAGGGCTAAGCCTCCTATAAAAGTATATACCTTATAAAACTCATATAAAAACATGACTTCTGAAGCGACGTGATTATTTTTACCGTTAAAACATATTTGCATAGGTACTTAATTACAAATAGATAGAGAAGATTCCAGCTATATATTTGCATTCATTAAGAAAAGATTAATTAATATCACTATTGACCCAAAAAAATATAAAACTTGGAATTTCTCATGGCGCTAATTGTTGTCGATATCATCAAGTTAATTAATGTTTTCCTAGATAATAGTACCAAATTTGTACTTAATTTTTGTCTATGGGGAAAGAAACGTATAATTATAAAAAAAACTCCTTTTTCTAACGTCACGCTGTATCCTGTATCCCCCGCACAGGGTAGGCAGAGGGAATGTGGGGACCTAGTATTAAGACACTCTGTTCCCATTAAGACACTTCTGTTTCCCACTTTGTTGATGCTGTGGAGTGGCGGGACTGAACGCCGCGCTTTGCCTCTGCGTCAGAGGGAGAAATAATAAATATTTCATTTCCTAGAATAAGAATCGAATCTTCAACATGTCGCGGTCACAGTCACTCTTTTGCCATATATAGTCATTTCGTATTATTTCATAGACTAAATTATTGTATTAGGAATACATAATTCTTATTTTCAACGAATTTCGGATATTTAACTTCCAAATTACTAAAAATCAAAACTTTCCAAATAGTTCAACATGAACCACAAGCAAAGTCGTTTGCAAATTGCGTTATTACCATAATAATATTGCAATATACAGACTCCAAGCCGTCTACCACCGGTTAATGGCTTGGTCTAGCCTTGAAATGGGAAAATAAATAAAAATAATATCCCCAGGACATAGACCTCTCGATTATGTGGTTTTTGCAATCCCGCTCAATGTATGTATGTATGTGTATGCAAAAGCAATTATGCTATGTTTTTATTGATAGTTATATGTAATTGTTAAACTGTAAGTTTGTTTTAATTAAGTTATTGTGGACCGCGGGTTGCAAGGATGAGGAGGGTGTTTGATAAGCTAAGCTGTAAAGTTAAATCTTTTAACAATTATATGAAATTATGATGAAATAATTAAAATACTATTAGTTTTTGTATTATCAATGGGCAAAGCTTTAGTTAATAAGAAATCAACCAAACTTTTTGAAGAAACATACATGGATTCAGATTCTCTATATTAGGCACACTTGGAAATACGTCATATAATTAAATCAGTCGCCGAATTTGAAGTATCAACACTTTTTATAATTACAATTTGCGAATTGTCTGTTTTTGCAATTAACAAAATAAATAAATAAAAAACAAAAAAGAAGATTAGACAAGAAAATATTTTAGAATATTTTGTAACATTAATATACTATTTATGATTAGTGATTATTTATACGAATTTCATTAAATATCCGGTAGTAATTTTGATTTTAACAAACTTAAATATAATACTCACGCAAGGTACAAGAACAAATAAAAAAGTTTTCTCACAACTACCCTCCTATACTAAAATACTTTAATCTACTAAAAACATTTTTAAAAGGTAAATATATGTTAAAAATTACTTAAGAAATACAATTTCTATACGACATCGACAAATACTACTAAATTATTCATTTCTGTGAGCACTCTATCGAAGCCAGCGGTTACGTTTAAAATGCAAATAAAAAAATAATTAGCAGACGTAAAGTAAAATTCTAAGCAAATAAATTATGGTAAAATATGTACGTCAATAGTATAAAAAAAAAAACATGTATTCGGTAAATTATTTGAATATTTTTTACAACTTGACTAGAGTATGAGTGATTTACTCTTAACTTCACGTTAAATCGTGAACCTTGAAAACTTGTTTGAACTGTGATGTTGTCAAGCGGCAACTATTATTTGAATTGAAATTTACGATACATAAAAATATATAATTACTCAAACCACGCCGCTTAACAATTAAAAAAAAATACAAAAAAAAAAAACTTACCAAAATAGCTTAGTGCAAACTAAAAAATATATTGTAAAAGAAGACGTCGAAGCTGATATTGAAATATGATTAAATGTGTCCTTATTTTAGATATAAAATAAAAAAAAATCCCGAGCACAAATTCTTCTCACTGACGCACTGTCACTTTTCAATGGTTGTACCGGCGTTTTTTATTCTGTGGTCATCACGCCACGTCGCGTCTGCGGCTGCACGCGTGGCGTGTTAGCTTGACGGTGGATCGGTACGGACTGGCGCTCACAGCGTACGAACTACGAGTCGTGAAGTAAACGCTATCGCCGTATGACTGCAACGACTGTCGACTTCACTCGACTCCTCTGTGACTGTGGACACGACTAACTAACTCAATGGACCTCTAAATATGTTTTGCATTTATATATTTTGAATAAAAAGTGTTTTGTGTATTACATATCGTTATAATCAAAACAATGTTAATGGTTTTAACGACTCGTTAATAGTGGTCACTTGAAAAGATTCAATTTGAAACTTAACTAAAAATCTATTTAAAATTTTCGGTTAACAAAAAAAGTATTTGTGCGCTGCAATAGCTGTTGTTAAATAGCAAATTGCGTGAGAAATATGAAAGTAACTGATCTGGTTTAAACGATATCTACGAAAACCAGCCTCCGCCCCTGAACAGTGTGTTTTGACCCCAAAAGCAGTACCGATACACGCCTAACCGAGCGTCTAACTAAAATACCGGTCCAGACCCGGCATCGTACGACAATCGCACCACCTAACATAAATATAATTTATACTATAAATTCTTACTTGTTCTTAGAGCAAAATTCGCGTTTCATCGTTTTTTACATAAGTAACGGAATACAACGCGTTCAATTCTTCAATTATAATATTAAAATTCTTAATTAATTTAATTTTTATCTCTGCCCAAATGACCTTAGCAACAGTTTTTTTTTCTCAGTAGATAGCTCTTATTCACACATCCACGTATTTATTTTATAGGCCTGATAATATTCGATTTAATAGCTATGTAATATTCAAGGTTTCGCAGAACTCACTCGTACGATTGAAATTCCAATTATATTTGCTTTTTGCCCTCTTTTCACATGAGAGCAATTTATCATTTTATTTTTAGGTTTCGTATCGTTAGTATTTAATAATATTTAAATTGTAATAAAAATGTTTATTTAGGTGACAATTATAATGACAAAGATAATGTGTTGTTTTATAGTACTAAAATTAAATTACGTTTTAAAGAAAAAGAATATGACTTTTTAAATTAGCAAAGTGGAAATATTTTGAGGAGGTTTTTTATGATATAATAGCTATCCACGTACCAATATAAATAATAAAATGTCATATATTATATTTATTTCGAACGTTAATTTTCATAATTTACTCGAATGCTGTTAATTGGAAGAACGTATAAGTAACGGTAATATGCAAATAAAAACTTACTTAAAATGATTTCAATTATAAGAAATAAGTAAAACGTCGTAAGCAGAAAGTCGCTCGTGTTTCGTTGACACTGTACACTCAAATTTCACTCAGTCGACATTTAAAGTGAAAAGTGAGTAATGATTTGAAACAACAATTTTGTTTAAATATCTTTAAACAATACGTCGTATTATAATTTATAATATGGTTTTTTATTCTGTTATATTAGGCCTGCAATGGACAATGGATTGAACTTGACCCTTCTTGACATTATACTTTCTAAGTTATTTTAAGTGTACTATCTGAATGTACGAGTATGTATTTGTCTACATACAAACATGAGAAAAAACTTCTTAGCATTCAATGGACATTCCGTGAGGGTACCGGGTTCATCGCATTGCAGAGTAAAAAGTTTAGAACGGATTCTGGGACTTGCGAAATGTCGTGTGATTTAACGGGTCCTTAAATGGCCATTAACACTCGTCTCCATTGTCCAAACTCCGTTCTCTGACTAACTAAATTCGAAATGATTCTACTAATGATTTCGTAGGAACTTCCTTCCACGCACCACGGGACAGTGGAATGACCTACCCCGGCAGTGTTTCCCGGACGATATGACATGAGTACCTTCAAAAGGCACGTCTATCTCCACCCGGCCGGCACCGCACCTGTAGCTCCTCTGGTGTTGCACGGGGTAGTGGGCGGCGGGGATCACTTACCATCAGATGACTCGAGCGCTCGTTTGCCTTGTCTTTTACGTAAAAAAACACTATTGTTCAATTATATTCTAGAAATGAATTAAGGCTTACAATTAATGATAATTATATAGGCCGAGGCTGGCATAACAGACCGAGTTTTTTTTCTTTAAGCAATCTATATAGAGATTTTGCTATTGTACTACTTGCTTCTACGTCTACGTTTAACTTCGTAGAAATTAACCTATTCCTGGTCATTTTATTAGTAAGTATTACCATCCATATCCTTAACCATAACATCTCAAAGCACCGATCGTTTATTACAATATTTACTACAGCAACATTTAATATCAATCCTTTAAAATTAGAGCACTTTTTAGAAAATAAACTCCGTTATAAGTTTTATATGTATTATTTTAAATTTTAAACTATAACTACATATAAGAAAGCTTGTGTCGGCGACTGCAAAGTGGAAACAATCATTAATACTTCATATACAAATATTAAAACTGTTAAAGCTTCATATTTAAATGTAAATTATGGTACTAATAATTTTATTAATTATGCTATTAACATTAATTAGTACCCAGTACCAGTAGAAGTTAGCCGTCGTGGAGCAGTGAGACAACGTATGAATGTAATATAAAATAAAAATAATAAAAAAAAGCATGAGGACCTCCCGGAGGGCATATACGAAGAGGTTGATGACAGTGGACGAGGCGAAAGAGGTATGTAGAGACATGGAGATAAAGTAAAGTAAAGAAAACTACCTAAAAATGTAAAAGCTGCATTTAAATTAACAGAATATTTTTTATCTAAAAATTTTTACATTTCTATTTCCATTTTATTGTTTTAAGAAAATTAATTCTATAAACAGGAAAGAACTGATACTATTCATATTTGCACGCAATAACAACGGGACAGACTACAGTTATCTCTTGATGTTTACAAAAATGGACCCCGTCGTGAATGTAAGCTGTAAGTGCTGTGCCTTATCTTTGTTGGAACTATTGCGAACGACACGTAAATCCAATTTGATATATTTTATTTTTGTGATTTATTATAATTTAGTAAGCCTTATATATGTATGTAGGTAAAGCCAGTCGTGGAGCAGGGGCACAAAGTGTGACTGTAAACGGGACTGGTTGTGGGTTCGCTCTCCACTCGAGGAAATGAAACATTTATTTAAATTTATGTTTTTATTTATTTGCTCTGGTGTCGAAACAAAGCGCGGAGTTGAGATCGACGTAAAATCGGCATCGGAGTGTCTTAACACTAGGTTCCATCTGCCTACCATGATGTTTGCGGTATACAGCATGAAACTGATTTCATTTTAATTAATATATGTGTAGGTATATGTATAAGTGTATTTATCTCGATATTAAATGCTGTTCCATTGTTATTCATCAACAGCTAAAACAATAGTATAAAGATTATAAAACATGAAAATAAAAATTGAATTTTATATTTTATTATGTAAAATTACGTAGTAGATATATTTGTATATGATTATGACACTATGGTAAGTTTTGTCAATTTAAAACAATAATTGAAAAAGGCACTGCATAACTATGGCATAATTTGCTAAACCTTTTTGATGACTTTCAACAGGCGCGGGTTCTCAATTTTTTTATACGTATCAAAATATTTTCGTTTCCTTAGTGAATGAATATAATATATTTGTTAATTGTAAATATTTTTCTAGATTTTGAGGCCAGTCGTGGCGCTGGGGCACAAAGTGTGACTGTAAAACTGACTAGTTGTGGGTTCGATCTCCACTCTAGAAGATGAAATATTTACTTAAATTTATATTTCCTATTTTCGCTCTGGTCTTAAGGCAAAGCGCGGCGTTGAGTTCTGCCATTCAACACGCAATGCCTCCATAATCCGGCAGAAAGTGAGGAAAGGAATGTCTTAACACTAGGTTCCCTGCCTACGCTGTTGTGTGCAGGATACAGCGTGAAGCTGATAAATATTTTTCTAACTATGTGTGCAGTCTCTGAGAGAAATCTCAAATAGTGACTAATGGTCACTATTTGAGATTTCTATACAAGGCCAATAATCTGTGTGTTAGATAAGTGCAAATATTCTGAAGGCCTAGTCATGTTTTAATCCTTTTCAAAAAATAATCTTATCAATGTTATCACCTCTCTAAAAGAGACCTTGCTTAAATATTTCTGATAATATACGGGAAGTAAATATTTTACGATTTTGTCTAATTAAACTATGATGTAACTTAAGTACCGAATAATTTCCAAAAAAAAATCAAATAATAAATAGTATAACCAATACGCCATCAAGAGGCCATTCTTTCACCACCACGTGTGGCTATAGACGCGACAGATTAAAAAATATTTTATATTTTAACCTCTTCGCTTTGATATTGAGACAAAGCACGGCGTTGAGTTTTGCTACTCAATACGCAATGCCTCCAGAATGGTACGTACATGCAGGATACTTATTTTAAGCCATATATATATTTTTTTAGCAAAGTTTTGATTGCTCTCTTTTTTTACCTATAATTAATAATTTGACAAGTCCTAATAATTTAATGTGTTGAAAATACAATACCGGTATATGGAACTCGGTACAAGTTCAACTCGTAAATCATTGACCTTGACCAACTGCGACATGTACTTATTGAAAAATGTATTTACTTTAATTTTTATGTTCTTTTCTTTATTTTTTTTTTGCGAAAACCATTTGCGAATACACATTATATATACCTGAGTAATATACACTTATTCCTTGAATTTCAAATCAAAAAAATCGAATCAGTATATGCACATATGCCATATAGGGTAGGCAGAGGGAACCTAGTGTTACGACACTACGTTTCCTACTTTCTGCCGAATTGTGGAAGCATTGCTTGTCCTCGAAATCAGAGCGAAGAAATGGAAATATAAATTTAAGTAAAAATATTTCATCCCCTCGAGTGGGATCGAACCCACAACCAGTCGTTTTACACTACACTTTGTTCCCCTGCGCCACGACTGGCCTGACTGACTCAATTTACATATGAATATTTAATATGTAAATTTACATTAATATTTAATATCAAAAAACATCCTTTTCATTTAAATATGCAAACAACGTATCCATTACAAAATTATAAGCGTATTCATCAAAAATATTCTAGACTATAAAAGAAACACGATACACATAGACAACCTGAAACGTGGTTGTTATTTGTGTTCACAGAACATACCACCACGTGATATGGTACCACTATCTGAACTAATTACTTAAATGGATGTCACTGGAGGAAAGTTAACATAAGCTGGGTAATAGTGAACAATGCAATGGTCGCGCCGTGTCGTCGTACGATAACGGAGACGATTACCGCATTTGCAAGATAATGGGAGTGGATGGAGACGGCTAATCTATTAGATGCTCTGTTACCGTAGAAAATGTTGGCCTAGTTTCACTAATTGAGACACTACATCGACAGTATAGGAATTAAATTTTGTTCTCATTTTCTTAACTCGTCCTTTGTCTTGTGATTAGTTAATGAATTTTCGTTTGGTCCAATTGGTTGTGCTTGTTTTATGTGTTATGTAAAAATAACGTAGAGAGTAGGATATAGGTATGGATTTGGTTTGACAATGGGTTCGTCATCAACAAATACATATACTTCAGTACGATACTACTGAACACGTGCATAAAATTAAGAAGATAGTTGATTTTGCCCCAAACTGAACTTACCTACACTAAGTTAATAATATTTAAAATACTGAGAGAAAGTAATGATGCCCCAAACTTTGATCATTGCATTTATTCCACAAAAATTGTACATTGGCCTTGTAATTGAACAAAAAAAAATATGTGAAAAGATATCAACGTTACTTTTCGATCATAATTCTGGCATAAATATTGCGAATGAGTAGCGTCATAAAGATCCTTCAAAATTCTATTTAACATTTTGAATATTGAATTAACAGATTTTTTGCTAATTGATTTGAAGAAATTAAAAGTTTCACTGAGTTTCTTGAGCCGGTTCTTCTCATTAAATTAAGTGACGTTCAAAAAATTAAGTTTTTGACTTCTTATTTTGATTAAAATTATTTGACTTTGACTTTGACTTTTGACAAGCAAATATTAAAAGATATTTACGATCAGTAAATTGCAGTATATCGCGTGTAGCACAAATGACTAAAATAAACCCCGCAGTTTGCATCTATTTGTCTCCATTTCAAGAACACAAGAAAAGGAAATGAACGATTTCGGCGTCCATGTCCTGAGATCAAGGATGTGTCTCAAATTCTGCCTTCGTACGTGTTCAAAATTACGCCAACATCCGAAAGGATGTTGTGATGTTGCGCTCTTCAGGTATTGTTTGTAAATTTTTAAACGCTGATATAATGTTACATGTGTCTTGTTAAATAATAACACAAGAACTCAGGACTGTGACTCAGGATGGTGTCTTGTGTTGTTCAGTCTCTTAGGATCACTTTGTTCGCACTTAATCGGTTTTTAATCTGTGTATTTATATTAAAATTATAACGAAAATGTATAATTTTGTTCAGACAGCTGCCTAAAATTACATAAGTTATCTAATTTTACAAGTATTATCGGCACGCTTGATATTTCCCACAAAAATGCTATATTTGTGGTTTTATGGCGCAGAGGCATTTTAATTTCTTCGCTTTTATATCAAGGCAAACCGTCGTTGAGTTTCGACACTCAACACGCAATGCCTCCAGAAGCCTGCAAAACTTGGGGAGCAGTCCGCTCTTAACACAAGGCTTCCTCTGAACCTAAAAAAAAGACCAAAATTTTTTTTTTATAAATAATATAGCACTAATATTGATTTCCACAATTTTTACTCCCAAAAATAATTCTCACTTCAGACAAAGTCAAACGCTTGAAAGTCATTCCACCTTTGTCTTTTATTAACGTAGCGGATTCAATTGCTCTTAACACAGATATCGAGGAGCTCTTAACCCATCAGACAATTCAAGGCTACCCAATGTCTCCCATAGAAAGTGTCACTTTTATTTCACAATATATTTCAGTACTTTAACATATGTACGTAATATATAGTCAATAGTTGCAATTGCTTCATTACTATGCATATTTATATTTTATTTCGTCATAACATGATTTTTAAATAAAAAAAATAAGATCTTATATTTTTAAATTGTAATGCTTTATTTTTCTTCGCGCATCTGAAGCAAAAACGCTTAGTATCACACATTGTCCGAATTTTGAAGTTACTAACTGGAGGTTATAAAATGTAGGATATCTATATATATTAATTACTGATACGTGAAGCAGACTAGAACTAGACTAGACTAGAAGACTTTGTACCGACCTCTTTTTACAAAAATTGTGAGGACGGTGAAGTATACAATATAGCACAGTTATAGAACTTATAAATTATTATAGCAGAATATTCCTTATCTATATAAGGAATACCCTGCTGAATAAAAATATCTAAAAATATATTTCATAAAATACAGGATATATTAACATAATGTGGACCTTAATTAGTAGTAAACAATATTCATTTGAAATATACACACTAAAATAATTGTGACAAAGTATACGAAATAATAACAAAAATTTTTTAGTTATTGGTAAAAAAACATTAGTCACTATTCATAAATTTCTAAAAAATTCCAACTTTAAACTGCAAATAACTTAAACTAAACTAAACAAGCTACTCAGTTGTATATTGTAAGTAGTGAGCTTGGTTTCAATTATTACCAGTCTTGTTTTAAGCCTTTCAAAATCTCCAGTATCAGGCGTAACGATCGGTTTTGAGACCAACTAAAACTGTTCTACCTTTATTTTCACTAAGTCCCTGTACCAGCTTATATGTTATTATTTACTCATATTTAGTAAACGGAATAGAGAAATCAAATAAAAATGTATATTGCTCAGTAATATAACTTTGGAGTTTTTATATAAATTTAAATCAGCTTCACGCTGTATGCCACACGCAACAGGGTAGGCAGAGGGAACCTAGTGTTAAGACACTCCGTTCCCCACTTTTCCCCGAAATCTGGAGGTATTTCATGTTGAGTGGCGGAACTCAACGCCGCACTTTCCTTCGACACCAGAGCGAAGAAATTAAAATATAAATTTAAATAAATATTTCATTTCCTCGAGGGGGATCGAAGCCACAACCCGTCGATTTCACACTTTGTGCCCTTGCGCCACGACTGGCCTCTATTGAAGTTTTTATACGAGTATATTTTATTTATTTTTATAAGGAAGTAAAAGAAAAACATATTCTGGAGTTAGCCCATATATTGCTAATTCAACAAGACCTAATTGTTTTGTAAGTTCTCATTTCGTTCGAAATTTCTTTAGTGTAGATCTGATGATGGAACTATAATCTATATATAATACACAGAAGAGGTGTGTAACATTTAACAAATTTTATATAAAATACAGCAAAAAAACATAAATGCTCTAATCTTTTGATGGGTTTACTTGAAAGCATGTTTTATTCTTTTCTCCAAGGAACCGTAGACCTAAATAATTGATATTAATTTAACTTTAAACCTCCACGCGACCTCGCGATAAATAATCTTAACAAACGGACAGAACGGCAACAAAATGGTCCTATAAGGGTTCCTAAAGGGTAACTTTCTCCTTTTGGAATAAGGCACCCTAAAATTTTCTAAAACTGTTTTCACTTCTAGTATATTCATAAAGTAACAGATTGACAAAAGCAACACAAACAAGTTTCACTAGAATAAGTGAAAGTCGGAAAGGGCATTTACTTTTAAAGTTAATTAATACATATAATTTTCTATATTTATGGCAAATACTTGTTCAGTAGCTATAATCAATTAATTATATTTGTTTCATGTCCATGTAGATAATTGAAGAAAGTGTGTAAAATATATGCGC
>DWQW01008232.1:0-14170 GCA_018249695.1 Heliconius erato demophoon
ATGAAAAAAAAATCCTACGTCCAAACTGTTGAGGCATCTTGATTAATTTCTTTAGGTATAGGTTTGAAATATTTTACCCTATATGCTGTTTCCGTAAATGGAGCGCTGCCTCTTCCACCCTGTAGATATGTACTATTTAAATCTACCATTCAAGATGTCAAAGATTAAATTAAATCTTTATTTAAAAAAATCAATATCCATGAGTGTGAAATCCAATAAAAAGCGATGCATAAATGTTCGTGTCTTTTGATTGCGTTGACTTAGAAGCAGGATTTTGTTTTGTGCTGCAAGTAGCCGTAAAATTGAATATATTTTATATTAATTTCAGCTTGATATAAAACGTCCTCCACGCGATCTCGAGATAAATGGTCTTGACAGAAGAACAACAAAGTGATCCCAATATAATAGAAATAAAAATATAAGGGTTCCGTTTTTACCTTATGAGGTACGGAACCCTAAAAAACTCACAAAGTATTAGCAGAATAAACTATCACATAGCATACTATACATAGCACACAACAAAAACCGAAAGAGCAGCGTCACGTCACAGCCCTGTCACGGCAATATCACGAGTTCCATAAAACAGAACATAAAGTAGTAAGCAAAGTTTCTACTTAAACTTATGAATTTGCTTAGGGAAGTTCCATGGGCCCCATGATTTGGCACTCGAGTCACGTTTGTCATTTCGTATGGAACTGTAGGCGGAATTTTCACACTATAAATTTCCATCGTGAAATAAGGAAATTTTTTCACCAAGATTTGTCACGCAAAGATGTGCCTACAGATTGAATGAATCGTTGGCGTACTCTAGAATGAATCATTTTCTCTTATTGATTCATATTAGGTAGAAAAGTTTCTCAATGTTAGAATAATATATTAAAAAACTCATAATTAAATAAATAAATGTTATTAATTTAAAACTGATATAAATATCATAATAAATATTATTAATTATTAATTCAATAATAAGCTTGAGATCAGGATACAGGCGTGTGAGTGTAAACGCGACAGGTTGTGGGTTCGATTCCCTATCATGAAAATGAAATATTTAAAATTTTCATTTCTTCGCTCTGGTGTCGAAGCAAAGTGCGGCGTTGAGTTCCCCACGTAACACACAATGCAATGAAATGAATTCAGTGAAAAGTGGGCAACGAACTTTCGTTGTTCGAAGACACTTGTCTTAAAGGGAACGGAGTGACTTATCACTAGGTCCTCAGATTCCCTCTCGTGAAAAAAAAAGCTTATACTTATCAATAAATCATTTAAGCTGATGATATAAATTATTAAATCAATGTAATATTACATATTAACATATAAACTGTGATAAATACAAGAACAAGGGTGGCAAAACAATGCTAGCTTGTCTATATAGCTTTGGAGATAAATCAATCACTGTACAATACTGTAGATTTGCAGTTTCAATAGAAAGCTAATCGACAGCACGAAGTTGATACAGATACAAATACTATCAATATAGTCGGAGGAGCGAGCCAATGCTGAACTCCTAGTGTGTGGTAAATAAACTGAGCTTGTATTGTGGAGCAAGCAATGAGCAGCGCAGCTTGCACTTTATATCTATCTTTTAGGTTCTTCTTATAAGCTACTATGAGTCTACGATATGTTAAATGTTTTTGTTTTTCAGTTTTACATTGTATCCCCCTTTGTACCAAGATAGGCAGAGGGGGCCTAGTTCGCTCCCCATTTTCCGCCGAATGGATAAGAAGAAATGAAATTATTAATTATTTAGTTTTCTCGAGTGCGAGTCGAACCCACAATTTATGGCATTTACAGTTACGCGCTTGTGATCCTGCGCCACATCTGGCCTCGATGTCATGTCATGACGACGATTTATGCAACTTAAATGTTATAGAATCTAAATTCGTAAAAATGTAATCGTAAAATAAACCTTGACACCTTTAGGCCATCTAGGCGCAGCAGTATAGTGTTTGCCTGTAAACGCTATGATTGCGGGTTTTTATTCTGGAATTTTACCCTGAGTGATATTCCCACCCGCAACGCTGCGTTTTATCTCGATATCCGAGCGAAGAAATGAAAATTTTAAATATTCCATTCATTAAATATTCACGAATGGGAAACGAACCTACAACCTGTCGCGTTTACAGCCACACGCTCTTGGCCCTACGCCAAGACAGGCCTACATATTTCTTACTTACTTCAAACTTACATTCCATTGACTTTTTAAAAGTATGATGCATTTTAAATAATTGTTTAAATATTCTTACTATGGTAAGGGATTTGAAGCAGCACACTTTCATTTCTTTCACAACAGCACGTAACAAGTTCGGTGCAAATAAGCTGTTTTTACTGCTTCACTATCAAGTTGGGATTTACGAGATTCTCTTTTACTGAGCGAAGTTCATATACTGCCACATGTATTGCCTGTATTTATTTTAGAGCATATTTGATCAATTCGCACGTCATTTTTCAGAGTAGAAAAAAGAAAAAAAAGCAAGGAATTAAAATGTTATTTTTGTATAAGTGTTAAGATACTTCATTCTGCGTAACGATACTTCCGTTTCCCTATTTCCGCCGAACTCATGAGGCATTGTATGTTGAATGGCGGAACGCTACGCGCCACCTCGTTTTTTTTCTTTATTAAAGGGATAAAATTAATATATTTAATATTTAATTTATAATAATTTTATGTCTCCGAGAGGGAATCGAACCCGCATCCGTCTCGTTTACAGTCACACGCTTGTGCCACTGCCACGGCAAACTCTGCGCTTTGCATTATTTATGTTTTTATTAATTTAATTTATTAAATTTAAGAATTCTAGAGATTAGACATATATTTAAGTGTAATGTTACACATTTTGAATGATATAGGAAATACAAAAAAAATCTCATAACTCCAATAAGAACTAAAAGAGAAACAGTCCTTTATTTGAATGTAAAATTTCTATCGAATTTTAATATAATATTTGCTAGTTTCGCTTTGCAACAGCCAGCGTAAATAAAGCTACAGTTGATGAAGCAGACAGTTCTACTGTAGAAATATGCGTTTGACACCGACAGTGGAGTGCGCTGGACAGGCCTCTCTGCCTTTGCTCAGTTAGCATATTTGGTTTTGTAACTAAAAACCTAAACTTCACAAAATTTTCCATATGACTTCATACAAACGTTGACGTTAAAATTTACGTTTGAATTTCAATTTTCCTTTCTTATTTGTTGAATAATATTTATACTAGGCTGTTAATATTAACATCTATATAGATACATCATAATTACCACAGTAAAGTCTATAGATATGCGACGGGAAAAAAAATATATTGTTTTTTTTACGTTTGCACCGTATCCTGCATACCTATAGCTGGATAGATAAAACCAAAACCTCGTGACATGGCACTCTGTTCTCTACTTTCGATGCATTACGTGCTTTTTTTACCAGAAATCGAAAATAATTCATTCCCTCGAGTGGGGATCGAACCCACAAACTTCGCGCTTACAGTAGGCGCGTCCTACTACCTACTGCTAATAGTTAAATAAATAAATCAGCTTCACGCTGTATCCCGCCCACAGCAAAGTAGGCAGAGAGAACCTAGTGTTAAGACACTCCGTTCCTCACTTTCTGCCGAATTCTGGAGGAATTGCGTGTTGAGTGGTGGAACTCAACGCCGCCCTTAACCTCGACACCAGAGCGAAGAAATGGAAATATAAATTTAAGTAAATATTTCATCTCCTCGAGTGGGGATCGAACCCACAACCAGTCGGTTTTACAGTCACACTTCGTGCCGCTGCGCTACGATTTGCTCTAATAGTTACCCTTAGTAAAATTTAAATCATATTACTGACTGTAATTATTATTGAAATTAAACGATATATAAAATAATTAAAACATTTTATTAATTACAAAAGCGACAAAGTAAAATGATTAATGGACTTTCAATAACGCTTATTAGAAAATGTGAATTGTATGAGATTAAAGCTACTTGACATTTTAATAGAAAGTATTACTGATGAATATGCAAAATATACAGATTATTGCAAAATAGTTTCACTCTGTATCCCACACATAGCTGGGTAGGCAGAGGGAACCTTGCAACATACTGTTGAGGCACTTCGTTCCTATAAAGACACTTCCGTACTCCACATTCCACCGAGTTCTGGAAATATAAAGCGTTGAATGGGGGAACTCAACGCCGCGCTCTGCCTCGTTACCAAAGCGAAAAAAGGCAAATATAAAATATTTCATTTCCTCGAGTGGAAATTGAACCCACAACCTTGTCACCTTTACGTTACACATATGCTGCACGGCTAACCACCTAAAAATGACCACGAAGTCTACGCTCGAGAAACAAATATGTGGTCACCTACATTTAAGAGCCCCAACTCTCCTATCTCTAGAAATTGGATGTATTAACTAAGGCCCGCCTATATTGAGGTGTTTGGGGAATCAAGCGAGGTGCGATCAAGCAAACAGGACTCGTCGCCAGTAATATAGGCCAGGTGATGGTCTCCCGCCCGCACTGTCAATTTGTTTACCAAAGCATTACTAATTCCTGGCTAGCGTGTCAAAGGCATGAGTTGGACAAACTATCATTTATAGACGCTCGGATTGCTTTTGGACAAGTTTACTTGATAAGTTAACATACCTACGTACATATAAACATAGAATGCCGTTAAGAAATATTTATATACTAACTACTCTAAAATCTTGAGATACGTAAATAAATAAACAAAAAATAAATCAGTTATTTGTTGTATTCCGCACACAGCAGGGCAGAGGGAACCTATTGTCACGACACTCCGTTTCTCACTTTCCGCCCAATTTTGGAGGTATTGTGTGATGAGTGGCGGAACTCCACGTCGCGCTTTGCCTCGACACCAGAGCGTAGAAATGGAAATATATATTTCATTTCCTCGAGTGGGGATCGAATCCACAACCAGTCGTTTTTACAGTCACACTTTGTGTTTCACAGTGGCCTCAACCTCGGCCTATGCCTTGACATACCTGAAATAAAAAAAATAAAAATATGCATTTCTCTTAATTTTTCACCTATCTGTAGCGAGGCGGAGAGAACCCAGTGTAATGACACTCTGCTTTCCGCTAACCAGCACAATTTGAGGCATCGCATGTTGTGTGGGAGTGAGTGGGTAAACACATTAAGTCGAGAGTAAAAAAATTATAGAGAAAATGAAGATACTAATAGATACGTCTCTGGCAAAGCTACTCCTACCGAACTCCATTCAACCATAACCTAAAACTTTGTAATCACAACGATTCACCTGGATCTCGATGTTACACGTAATTATATAAGTTTGGGATATAGTATAATTATTGCGTCAAGTTTCTGTAAGCTTAACTCACAAAAGTGATATTTCACCGACACGACCCCCAGGAGAGCTCTCCGGAGAGATGCTCGTAATCCCGTGACCGAACCGTAGTCATTCCACGGCCACCCGTATATCACTGGCTCAGTGGGCTCCCAAAAATATAATAAATGGCAGATTACTTTAGTTTACTGCAACTTCAATTTCACACTGACTTGCAGTAAACTAAAGTATTTTTGCCTCTAAAGTCTAAAATATTTTTATAGTTCAATATGATTATATACTATTTCTTATTTTAAAAGTCTTTCTAGAAATATTGTCTACCGTTCGAGCTACTTTTTTCGCTCTTTATATTAAAAATAGTATAAAAATCACTGATATTTTGGAAAATAATTGACGAAAACTTTAATTTTTACTATAAAATATGGAAAATATATAAATATAAAAGCATGTCATAGGCATAGTTATCAAAATATTTTTACATCACAAAATGTACGAAAACATGAATAATTAATGTAAGTACGTACAGATTTTCAAATTCAAAATGCAACGTGAAGCGGAATTCAAAAATTCATTTGACACGGAGTGTCATAAAAATATGATTAAAAAAGTTATTGCGCTCTTCATATCCGGGGACCGGGCTTAAATAAAACTATATGAGGCCGATATCTCTTGCATATTTCACAGAACACGCCATTTAAATTCAGTGCAGGCGGAAACCGAGACAGAAACAAACAGAAAAATATACGTATACATTACTCGGTTTTCATCCGAATATCAAGAAAGAAAACTTACTGGTGAACCAATTGAAATTCTATTTATTTTAGGTTGAGTCCAAAGTCCATTGTAGCGTATGTCGTTTGCAGCATTCCCAAATCCTTTTCGCATGAGAGGATGTAAAGGGACGTCGCTGTACCAACTGCGGTTTACCGCCGACAAACTAGCGTGTATTTAGAATTCAGTTGAGCCTACAAGTGTAGTCAAAAGTGTACACTTTAATGCCCGCAGCTGAAACCGTTTGAATAAAATAAAAATGCTCGAATTCTTAATATTGTTTAGAGAAATTGTGTTATTGGTTTTATTATTGTGTTTTACAATATTTTAGTTTTTATAGAAGAAATGCAGTTTATTGATTTTAAAGGGTTATAAAAAATACTAAACACACATGGTATTAAAATAAATTAACTAATTTCTGGATAAACACTACTCCACACTTTCTGCTGAATTCTAAAAACATTGCGTGTTGGGTGGCGGAACTCAGCACCGCGATTTGCATCGTTACCAGAGCGAGAAAATAAAAATATTAAATATTTCATTCCTTGAATGGGGATCGAACCCACAACCGGTCTCGTTTACAGTCGCACTCTAGTGGCCCTGCGTAACGACTGGCCTCATTTAAGAATCTTTTCACGCTGTATGCCGCATTTATTTAATTAGTAAAAATTATATATATTGAACTCATGCAAAATGTTCGTCTCTACATTAATTATTTTTGTGTCTACAAAGTAGTAAGTAATGATATCAAATAATCAAATACTGTGAAAATAGATATGCCCAAGGGGAAGCAATTATGTAGATGCAGTTTTAACATCACAAAGCACTATAGTACGTCATTTTCCAGCAATCGAAACTAAATATTTGCGTTTGTTAACGTATGGATGTACCTAATATGGTCTACGGTCTATGCAATATGCATCGCGGGTATTCATCATAATGTAAAATCAGTTGGACCGTAGAGCGGTTTGGATTTAGAAATGATATGTCAATTAGTTAGTATGGAGATTATTAAATGGCCTATTGTGAAACACACGATGTGAATATTGTATCGGTCGTAATAGTATTATCGTGTGTTTTTAATTATAAATATTTAATGTTTCCTTTTTTCAGCTTCACGCTGTATCTCGCGTGTAGCATGGTCGGGAGCCTTGTGTTACGATACTCCGCTCCCCACTTCCCGCCGAATTCTGGAATATATATAATTCTGGCATAGTGTGTTGAATGGTGGAACTCAACGCTCGTTTTGCTTCGATATAATAACGTAGAAATTAAAATATTAAATATTTCTTTTGCTCGAGTGAAAATCGAGCTTATAACCTGTTGCGACAGCCACTCACTTGTGCCCCTGCACCACGACTGGCCTCACACTTAATGTAGTTAATTTAATTTAAATTATACTGTCAATGTCTTTCATACTAAAAAAGTAAAAAATTAAAATATTTCATATTATCAATTGTGTTTTATTTTAGGTAACACCTCATTATCATTCAATTAAATTTTTAATCAGATTATTACTATTGTACAAATTAAAATATTATAATATAAATATTTTTACCGCACAAAAGCAGAAATCTTTCAAAGTCATATATCATCTACGTCCAACTGTTATAAAATGTTTGAAGAACAAAGTTTCAAGTGGGCGCTAGTGGCTTTAGAATTCCAAAATAAAATGGCGAAAACTAGTTTCGTAGGGAGATCCCCTCGCAAATCTCTCGGCGGAAGTGAGCGTCCGAGCCGTATTTTAACTAGACCAGCTACATTGTTTCTCGGTTAAATTTACTTCACGGGCGCCGTCGTAAATCTTTCACTTATCCGAATAGTTATTGTGTACAAATGGCTGTTTGATGCACTTTTTGGAGAACTATGTAAACACCTATTTTGTTATTATATTTGTACTTAGAGGCCAGTCGTGGCTCAGTGACACAGGTTGTGAGTTCAATTCCCATTGGAAGAGATGATAAATATTTAATGTTATAATTTCCTCACTGGTATGGTAATGAGGCAAAGCCCAACGTTGAGTTCTGCCGCTCAATACGCAATGACTTAAGAATTCGACGGAAAGTACGGAACGGAAATGTATTAATGGAGGACGGAGTGTTTTAACAATATTCTCAAGGCGCCCAGGGTTCCCTCACCTCTACTGCTATGAATCTGAAAAAACATGTGCTTATTATGATATAGAAAAGTAAATATTGTCTAAATACGTATCCACTAAAGCTCCGCTGTAGCACCTTCGTAGCATTTGGATATGTGTAAGTAAGAGTAAACACATTATGGTATTGTTTAACAAAATAGTATTTTTCTGATTATACACAAGGGCACATGTGCCTGATTGTAAACGCGAAAGGTCATGGGTTTCATTCTCTTAACACTAGGTTCCCTCGGCCTATTCGCAGGGTACAGGGTTAAAAAAATAGGTACTATAATTATACTATTTACAATAACATGAGAAGCATAAAATAGCATACAGGCACCATCCAACACTATTTCTTATTTTCAAGGGAGTCCCATGTATAGTTGGAGATATAAATAAACTAGGTTTATGTACAATTATTATGTTTTTGTATGAAACAAAACGTTATTTTAAAATGACCTTATTGTTATGATTTATAAATGTGTTAAAAAAAATCAGCTTCACGCTGTATCCCGCACACAGCAGGGTAGGCAGTGGGAACGTAGTGTTAAGACACTCCGTTCCCCAATTTCTGCCGAATTCTGGAGGCATTGCGTGTTGAGTGGCAGAACTCAACACCAGAGCGAAGAAATGGAAATATAAATTTAAGTAAATATTTCATCTCCTCGAGTGGGGATTGAACCTACAACCAGTCGGTTTTACAGTCACACTTCATGCCGCTGCGCCACGACTGGCCACAAATTATAAATGTGATATTAAATGAAATAATTTAAATTATGATCGAAATATTTATATAATGTTGCTGTAAGGTAAAACATGAAAATTTATTCATTTATAAAAGGTAATTTATTGTAAATTACCTCTCAAAGCATCAGTGAGCAGAACAACGCAGTTTGTGATTGCATCGCATTTCCGAACGGTCCAATCAATATAGAAATAGTTTTCACATCATTACACAAACATTGTATTTTGTCTCGTTTTCATAATTTTATTTAGCAGGGGCTCAAGGTGTGACTGTAAAATCGACTGGTTGTGGGTTCGATCCCCACTCGAGGAGATGAAATATTTATTTAAATTTATATTTCCATTTCTTCGCTCTGGTGTCGAGGCAAAGCGCAACGTTGAGTTAGTAGCACTCAACACGCAATGCCTCCAGAATTCGGAAGAAAGTTTTGAACGGAGTGTCTTAACACTAGGTTCCCTCTGCCTAACCTGCTGTGTGCGGGATACAACGTGATTTTTTTACTAAAATAAATACTTTTTGGTTTACATATAATTTATATATTTTTGTATCCTCTAAGTTCTAAGCAAATAACAAAACTTGCTTGCAATTGATGTGTAATTTTTTTTTATGATCTATTTTATAAATATTTATTTGATTCAAACATAAACAATTATAACCGGTTTCCTTCATAAAATACAATACTCATATATCAAATATAATGAATATATAACTTATATATAACTTAAATCGAAACACATCGCAAGGAGATTTCCTTCATGCATAATTAAAAGCAATGTATTTTTAGCAAAGCGAACTGAAAATGAAGTTATCAGTTCTTAGCTTTTCCAGTTTAAAGTTTCAAACGAAATCAATTTGGAAGGCACGGTGAGTTCTGAAGTGCCTAACTTCTATCGGCACCGAGATGAAAACTCTACGTAAAGATCTTGAATAAATACACGAGTTAAATAACTTTTTAAGATGGCTCGCCTATTAAGAAATCATGTATAAAACGACAAATATATTATGTACTAGTGATTCTCTCGCGGCTTCGCCTGCTTGAAGTATATATTTTTTTATTTACCTATTTGAATTACATTCGTGCTCTAATAAAATCATCATTTTAAAAATAATATCAATACATTGAGAACTTTTTTATTTTTATAGATTTATATAAAAACATACACTAAATTATAAGGTTAAGCCATTTCTGAGATTAGTTTGCACAAACGTACAGACGAACAGACAAAACGGCACAGAGACAAAAATTTTAAAAATCATTGTGTTAGCTTCTACTACATTGATACATATCACCAATAATAGATTTTATCATATGTCTTTCATATATAAACAGTTATTCAAATATCTTAAATATCCATATTTTTATATGTAATAAAATGTGGATATGTTAGATATTTGAATGCCACTAAATACGGTACATTATTTCATCTCAGTCACTTTGAACCTACTATCGCCACGTATTTTTAACAAAATAATTTATCTTCATACCTTTTTTTGGCGTTTATTAAAGAAAATTCAATAATAATTTTATCAGTTTCGAGCTGTATCCCGTACACTGCCGGGCGGGGAGAGGGAATCTAGTGTTACGACACTCCGTTCCCGAGTTCCTTGTTTTCATCACAAAAATATGTTTTATTTAATTTTATTAAATAACATATATGTTTGTAAACAGTCTACAAAGGAGAATTCCTACAATTACGAAAATGTAGAGTGCTAAAACTGTTGAAGGGAAAGACCAGTGAGGTCATTTGCTATAATTGATTAACACATTATTTTAATAGTCATGTTACTTTATTAAAAATTAATAATAATTCAAATGAAAAATAAATATGTAGGTTAATAGGACATTACTCACAAAATAATCATATTTTATTTACAGTATAAAGTAAGGAAATAATGATTCACAGTGCAGTTATATAGGCCACGGTAATATTTATCTCTTTTCTCAATTAATTGGTTACTAACATTAGGTACAGGCAATAACACTATGCAATTGAGTTTTATATTGTTTATTAATTTTTTATCTCTTAAAATTTTAATCTGGCCTATATCTTTTAATTTAAAAGTTTATGTATTTAGAAAAAAAACTATTTTCCTTCAGTTTTAATATAATATTTTTTTTATAATTTTTATTCCATCGTTAGTCTATAATAAATGTATATTATATGTTTTAGAAATATAAAAAAAACACAAACTACAACAACATAGACAGACAAATTGCATTATTGACACACACATATTTAAAAATAAAAGTGAATCTAAAAAAATATACAATAATACCCAGAGAAGCTTTACCGAATCAAATGTACGTAATCCTAAACGGAGAACATTTCAATAATTGACCGCAAATTGGTCTCGATGCGTGCCGGTTCCACGCACTGATCAATCATAATTGTCGACGACTAACAAGCAAGCTAACAGCCGCCGTAATTACTGAAATAACCCGCTAATAGACGCACTCGTTGCAACATCCTGCGCTTTTAAATTTAACCTATCACCTTTTTTTATACGCAGTTTCCATTTGAATTCGTAGCGTCGAAACGTATCTAAAATGTTTTCGTGCTTTTGTGTTGTTCTATTGTTATTGAAAACAGTGTCGGCCCAAATAAATGGTGATTTTTGGTGGTTACATGAAAAAGTCGCGAAGCTACAACAAGTTGAACCGCCTCCGCCTAAATTTGACGATGTTAATGAATTCGAAACGGATGATAGCGTTAAAGTTGTGTTTAAAGATAATGAAATAAATTCTAAAGAATTTTTTTATAATAATATAACCGCAATAGAATCATTTTTGAATCAAGGAGAAATATTACCAAATGCAATCAAATTTCAAGATCAAAGTGAATTAGCGAAGCCTATGAATACTGAATTGAGTAAGATAAATGCCAGTAACGTTCAAGTTTTTAATCAAATCTTAGATGAGAAAAAAGATGCTTATTTAAATAAAAATAATGAAGATGTTTTCGAATTTATTTTTCCAAATGGCAATGAAGTTGTATGGGATAACAAAATAAAGAATCTTACTCAAACTGTCGTATTCAATGACTCTCAAAATTTCAATAAAAAGTATAATTTTAAACCGAACACAATTAAGTTAAATGATAAAGTGTTATTTGAAGAAGGAAAGAAACAATTTGAATCTGAAAGTATCTGTACTTTTATTAATAAAGACGAATGTGCAAGTAGAAACGGAATTATTAACATGCCAGGGTAGGTATTATTTCAGTAATTATTAGCTGTTAAAAAGTATTATCATTCTTCGAAAAAAACATATTTAAAATTTTTCTAATCATTTACAGATCGTGCACTAGAAAAATCATATTTGAAACCCAGAAAATTTGTTGTATAATTCCATTGGGAACGAAAGTGTCATCTAAAATCCAAAAACCAAATAAACTTTATACATTTATAAAACGCTATAAGCGCTCAGAATCAGAGGATCAATTAGGTTCTGTTTTAAGACAAAGAAATGCCCTGTTAATGCGAAATCATTCACAAATAAATAAAAATAAACTTATAGCCACGACGGTACGCTCACAGCCAGCTCTGAAAATAGTGACACCAGATTACGTAGATCCTTATTGGAATATAAAAAACTCTAAAATAAGAAATCCTAGTACGCAAAGCAGCACTAACAAAGATTATCATAATTCTGATTATGGTGAAGACTATGCTGTAGAGCTCCCAAGACCTGGACTTGTTGGACTTTACTCAGAAAATGAAAAATTACAAGGAGCAACCAGTTGGAAAGTAAAAGATATAAAAAAAGGATTCACTTACGGAGTATCAGATGAAGTCAGTGAAGAAGACGATGGCGAAGATGAAATACCCTTCGGATATTCGAGCTTTGATCCACGATTAAGTAAATATTATTTTTTTCTTTACAATTACTATAGACCTAATTTTATATCAATTGACTGTTTAATGATTTTTATTCTATTATAGGTGTTTCTACTAAAAAGCCTAGACCAATAAGACGCAAGTCAAATCGTGTCACGGTGGTGCCTAGAGACCATACAATGCAACAATCCGAAAGTCAAACTGTAAATTTTCACTCCACTCCAGATTTTCACGTATTACAAGGATTTAAACTAATAAATTTAGACGGCAACAAGAACAGACACACCAGGAAAACTACTACAGAACGTTTTCATGAAGTTAATGAAGATGGGTCCTTAGAAAAATTATCAACAGTTAGCTCTGACGATGAATATGTCGATACTGTTGACATGGATCAGCAAGTGTATAAGCGATGCGGGCGAAATATTAAAAATTCTGGTAAATAAGAAAAAAAAAGAAGACAACTATGTTTAAAATTACATTTTTATTCAGCTTCACTCTTCACGAACTTGGTGTTAGACACTCCGTTTCCCACTTTCCGCTGAATTCTGAAGGTATTGGTTCAGTGGCAGAACTCAACATCGCGCTTTGCCTCGACGCCAGAGTGAAGAAATTAGAAATTATAAATATTTCATTTTCTCGAATGGAAATTGAATCCACAACCTGTCGTGTTTACAGTTACACGGTTTTTCCCCTGCGTCATGTCTGGGCTCGTTATTATTATGTTTTATATTGAAAATTTCATTAAATATATAAAATTTTATTTACAGTAAAAGATATAACAGAAAGTGGTTGCGATCCGTGGCTTGCAATAGTCGTGTCTACGAAAAATCCCGAGAGCATTTTGTGCTACGCAACCGTTGTGCACCCTCGTGCCGCCGTCACAGCAGCTGATTGCGTGTCGAGGTTTCTTTTAAAATATATACTAACAGTGGTTTTTATAACTAAATAAATAATCAGCTTCACGCTGTATCCCGCACACAGCAGGGTAGGCAGAGGGAACCTAGTGTTAAGACACTCCGTTCCCCACTTTCCGCCAAGTTCTGGAGGCATTGCGTGTTGAGTGGCGGAACTCAACGACGCGCTTTGCCTTGACACCAGAGCAAAGAAATGGAAATATAAATTTAAGTAAATATTTCATCTCCTCGAGTGGGGATCGAACCCACAACCAGTCGGTTTTACAGTCACACTTTGTGCCGCTGCGCCACTACTGGCCTCAAATATAATTATTTTGACCTCTATATTATTTATATTATATTTTTGCTTACTCTTAATCCCGTTCTTCCTATTTTGTGTCATATTTTTAATTGCTCCCTTTCCTCCAGTGAATTCCCTGATGCTTGGCGACATGCACTAGTTATCCCTATCCCAAAAATATCCAATCC
>DWQW01008233.1:0-14170 GCA_018249695.1 Heliconius erato demophoon
TTCGTTTGAAACGTCAAAAGCGTGTGTGATAACGTTATCGTAAAAATCACATCAATCTACGTAAATTTGAAAACTTTAACACAAGACCACCTGCGGTTTTTACAGTTTGTTAACCTATGTTAGGTAAAGATATACGATGTAATACAATGTATACATAAGTAGATTTTCAAGTAAATTAATATTGTTTTTAACCTCTACGGTTGTTTAGGAAGGTATATGAAGAGAATATAGTGATTTTTTTCGTTTGGTTAATTTGAAAGTAAAGTAAGTATATATAGATATTATATGTAACTTTATTATTGGGCCAGACATAAAGGAACAATAAGCAGTCTTTTAAAGTCATAAAGAAGTAGGCATGCCAATCGTAATGTAATATTAAATTTATAAGTATATTATTAGAGGCTAGTCGTGGCACAGAGGCACAAAGTGTGACTGCAATATCGACTGGTTGTGGGTTCGATCCACACTCGAGGACATGAAATATTTATTTAAATTTATATTTTCATTTCCTCGCTCTGGTGTCGAAGCAAAGCGCGGCGTTGAGTTACGCCACTCAACACGCAATTCCTCCAGATTTCAGCGGTAAGTGCAGAATAGAGTGTCTCAACACTAAGTTCCCTCTGCCTACCCTGCTGCGTCCTTATTCAGCACGTTTTGCAGCGTGAAGCTGCAAACAAAAGTATAGTGTATTAAAATGCTTACAGGGCTTTATACTAATAATATTAACAATTTCATATAATTGGTGTGAACTATTAAATCACTTTTATGATATCATCATTACGTCATCTTACTACTATAATTTATGGTTGGTACTGTAGAAATAGTCAACTTATTTATATTATTTAGTAGGTAAGCTTTGAATCTTTACGATATATATTATTAATTTCTTAAGAGTCTTGCATTGGACGGATATTGGAGAACACTAGGTTCGCTCTTTCTACTGACTGTACGTGCGGGATACAGTATAAAGTTACAAATAAAAATATACACAAGTAAATTATGGCATGAATCAAAAATTTTTGGCTTTTTTTATCATTTTTTTTAATGTTGTAGCGTATTAAGTTATAATGCGTTGACTACGATAACGAAAATATAAATAAATGTCTTGTTATTACCATCGATATTTGACTTGAATATTTTAATAAGTATTATACAAATTCCAACTATTATTACAACAAAATTGATTGAACTTACAAGTAATTAAAGGAAACGTTGTCATTAAATACATTAAAAAACCCTTAAACTTAAAATTTCATTTCAAATACCTACTTAAGCGTTTAGGCGATTACAGTAAAAGCTTGTTGCCTTTTAAAAAATAAGAAAATGTAGTGTAAATACGTATTTTTTATCTTATCCCTTACAAAGCTCATATCTATAATGATGCACTCAAACGCCGTATATACACAACTTTATGAATATAACGGCTATAAAAGTTCTAATGATGTTATGACATTATTATACAAACAACGGTTTACTGCTGTGGGTAAACGAGCCGAAGGTTAATATTACAGTATAATCGATAATTTTAATGTTAGTCGATTTTATTAAGTATCGAATTTAGCAACCGTTGCAGTGTGGTAGTCTAACGAATTATATAATAAAAGATACTGGTTCCAATGTTGAAGGAAATTTTTAGTAGTTCTTGTGGTTACATTTAAAAAAGTTAATTACACTATCGTTGTGTTATCAGTAAGATAAAAGCAACAAAAGGGTAAAAAATTACGTAAAGCATGTAAGGTCACTGATAGTTAAGTTGGTTAGAGTATTTGTTGTATATTTTAAGAAGTAATAGAATTAAATTACAAATATAGTAAAAACTCAATTAAATCAAAATGAAGCCAGTCGCAGCGCAATCAAACTACTCGAGGAAATGAAATATTTATTTACATTTATATTTTAATTTCTATTTCACGCTCTGGTGTCGAGGCAAAGCGCGGCGTTGAGTTCCGTCAATCAACACGTGGGGAACGGAGTGTCTTAACACTAGGTTCCCTCTGCCTGCCTGCCTCTGGTTATCCTGCTGTGTGCGGGATACAGCGTGAAACTGACAAATATACAATATAGTATAATACATAACAGTAGTAATAGCTTCACGCTGTATTTCACACATAGTACGGTAGGCAAAGAGTGGATCGAACCCATCCACCCATCCGTCGCGTTTCCAGTCGCACGCTTGTGGTTCTGCGCCACGACGGCTTCTGTACGTACTGAGTATAAAAATTCTTGTATAATAATATTACACAATACGACCTAGCATAATATACCATAAAGTAACTGACACGAATAACATCATAAGTCATGACTATCCAAAATATGAACTCATAGGTTACGTATACGGCATATTTACAATATAATTGGTTAATAAAATTTACTGTTTCAAATATTGAAAGATAATGTCTCAAGCGAACTTTGAATTGGATGTGCTCAATTTTTATATTTAAAATGTATAAAAGTACGTATTTAATTACCGTAAAATTTATATTGCATATCCAATTAGTTTCTTTCTCAACGTCGATGCTTAAGTTCTGATCTTTTGTGTTTTTTTTGTTACGAAAAATGTAAAAGAATATTTAATTATTCAGCTGTCATAATATTTTTTTATGAGTGATGAGCGATTTACTGGCACAGTGTGTCTTTGATGTAGGTAATGAAGTCACGAGTAGGTATGATGTGTTGTAGCTACTAAAAAAATTTACAGAGTACCTACAAATTTGAAAGTGTTGTTTTTTTTTTCAGCTGAGTGTAGCCGGGTACCCAGAAGGAGCTTAACGTTTAGACACTTCATCCCCCACGCACTACTCCAATTTCAAGAAATTTCGCGGTAAGAAGCGGAACTCAACGCCGCGTTTTATAGAATTAGCAGAGCAAGAACTGAAATAAATAATTTCTCGAGAGTTAATAAAACACACTTCCATCTCGTTTACAGTTAATCAGATCTTTTGTTTTTAATTTTTATTATTGAAATATGTCTATAATCAAACTCTACTTAAACTTTAATTCAAATAGTATGGTTATTTTGGACTACTGACCTCCAATACTGTGATCATGATAAGTATACCCCCAACGATAAAAAATTAAAAGCGTTATATAAAGCTTTAATTTATTTAAATATTTAGCCATGTTTACATATGATTCATATGAGCTTTTGAAACGTGTTCGCTAATACAAACTCCTTTTATCTGAGCCGACAGATCAGATCTCCATATAATATATTATCGAAGAATAAATAATGATAAGAAATAATGAAACGACTGTCTGTATTCATCAGGACAACACGGGCTGGACAATGCGGACAAAATTACACTACAAGCGCTTAATGCTTCTACGGCGCGAATAAATATTATTAACTGACATTCGAATTATTTTTTTTTTGTCATTTTGTAAGTAAAGACAAAGGCCATATCCGCCCACGGTGCCGAGATCAGAAATTATGGCGTGTTCACTTTCTGAGGCATTCCTCGACTAATGATTTGGAGATATACCCTCCCCTTGAATGTAAAACGACCCCGCCCCCGAAATGTATTGAAACACTGCCCGACGGTTTTTATTTATTTATTAATTGTTGTTTTTAGGCCGTTTCACATCGGTGGTCGGGTGGTAAGTTTTTTGTAATTAAACGTTAAATTTGAAATTTAGAAATGAACTATAAGCTTGTAAATCTTGATAATTTGATGCATAATATCTTCTATTCTATATTATATACAACCTTAATTTATTATTTTATATAATTTAAATAAGTAAGTTAATTGCATTATTTTTTATATGAGTCTTTTTAATAAAAGACGATATTAAACTGTAAAATGACGTCTTGTTTTTCTTGATTCTTATTATGCGCTTCGTAAAGTAAAGGAAAAGTTAATATTATAAAGAAGTTTAGTTAATTTTCCTTTATTGTAATATCTTTCAGTAATTGTAAGTAATACTGGACATAGAACGGATAAATATAAAACTAAGTCCGCTATATCCGTTTATTGCGAATAAACTGAAAGCTTCCTGCTACAATAAGATACCTGTATAAGATAGTTGTAAAGTAAACCAGTATTTATAAGAATACTGTTTGTTTTTATGAATTTAATCTTAATATTTTTGTATTAAAGATTTAGATTTAAATAAGTGTTATTACGTAGATATATTATTTATCATTAATCGACGTTTTCTACCGAATGCTGGAGCCGTTGTGTGACGGAACTCAACGCGGCGCTTTGCCTCGACACCACAGCATAAAAATGAAAATATTTCTTATTTCATTTCGTCAAGTGGAAATTGAAGCCCCAACCGGTCACGTTCACAGTCACACCTTTATGTCTCTGCGACACGACTGGCCTTTTTAAAGTATGTAAATGTTTAAAATGAAATTATTATTTATAACTATCATATAAAATTAAAGTAAAACGCAAACATAATGAACTGTAACCTGTAATTATGACCAAAAGTTAAATCATCATCCTTACGTGGAACACAATATATTCTCAGATTACAATACGCAAAAACATCTAAAATTTTAATAATTATCATAATAATACTCACGTTATTACCTTGATTAGTAAGCCATACATATGCGGCTACATCATTAATATTATTTTCAACGAAAATCACCTCTAATTCCACAGCTTCAAAATTCAAAATGGTTCAGCGTAATATTGTATAGTTAAGCTCCGTGCCTAAATTATTAATATATTACATAGAAATGCTTAACACGGTGTTTTGTCATCTGCACTCACACTCCATATAAATCCTATTCTATGCATCAATCCTCGTTAAGTTTCACCCACACAATCGCTAACGACATTTTATTATAAGCGAATACTTGAAATGCCTCTACCATTTATCTTTGTAATGTTTGCAAAATTATTCTTCTTAAGTTATAAATGATACTGGTGCACGCTATGAAAATTGTGAAGTGCTTATGAAATTATATTATAGATAAGTAACTGTGGTTCGACATTTCACTTTTGTTAAGACTATAATACGAAAATACCGTCTTTTGCTGGAGGATTTCGTGAAATCTTAGTGCTCCCCAGCACTTCCCAAATATCAAATATCCATATTGTTCGTCGTATAGACCCGGCTGTGTGTTGTCTGTAAGTCACGTAGAACCTAATAGTTTTGATAAACATCAAGTGAAAAAAGTGCTATAGAATGTGCTCAGTTCTATAAATTGTATGAGCTTCAGATGGTTTACTAGTAATATCTGAAGAGTTCCAATATTCAGGTTCTAGCTCCTTCAATACACCAGCTTGTTGATACCATAATTTTGTATCATCACATACGCTACGTATAATTGCCAAGTTTCATGGGCATACTAAAAGTTGTTCAAATTCATATTCTTGGATTTAATTCCATAGTTAGTTAAAGTTATATAGATTAAAAGTGTGTCAATATATAGTTTTTCTTTATTAAAATAAATAGAAATCACTATAATATCTAATAGTAATAAAAATAATATTTTATTTGTATAATATATTAAAGACTCAATCACAAATCTTATTATTATAATGAAAAAAAGCAATAGTAAAATAAAACACCGCCGTCGTAACGCGGTCGGGGTCTCACCGTACTCAATAATCGTGCATTCTAATGTCGCTCAGGAAATATTTATATATATATTATATAGGTATTTCCCCGGTCTAGTTAGAAGTAACGTATTTTCAACGTTTCTTTCCGTAGTCAAGTCTGTGAAATCTTCAATGTCTTTAATTGGCAAAATATGTGAAAAGAAATAGTCTCTTAGACGTCGTCTTGACGCAGCGGCATAGCGACTGAATAAACGTGATGGTTGTGAGTTCGGTTCGCATTTGGTGGAATGTATTATTTTCATTACAATATTCTGATAACAAGACAAAGATATACTTTAATTTCCGTCACTCAACATGCAATGTCTCGAAAAGTGGAGGAGAAAGTAGTGTTTAGTCGTGTCTGTCCGGAGTGTCTTAACACTATATTCTCTGTTTCCACCATGCTATATGCTAAATGACGTCATGCAGCGTCAAGCCAAATAAAGTTTCTATACGGCCGTTTAAGATACAATACGTACTTATTAGTTGCCGGACCTCAACACTGCCGATTGTCATATTAGGTCAATAAAATATTTTAAAAGTAATCATCAGTAATCATTTGAACCCAAAACCACCACGCTTAGTCCTAGCGATAACTAAACCACAACAGCGTTATGTCAATATTTGTAGCGTTTATAATAAAATGAATAACGGGACTGTCGACTTGGCTATTACCCCATAACAATAGTTTAAAGCAGTTGATTGTAGGAAGATAGCGCTTTTGATGGATCGAATTCTAGTTTCGCCTTCGCTTGATATTGTTGAAGAGTGAATGTAACGGTGTAGTGAGAAAGAATTGATATTATGTTATAATGTTTGTTTCTTATTAAAATATTGGGAACGGGATATCCGCATATTAAAATATGAAAGAATATTTCTGCTTTAGTGTCAAAACTTTTTTTGCCTAATTTTCAAGACATTGTGTGCTGGAGGGAGGAACCTAATGTAGCGCTTTGTCTTGTTACCAGAGCGAGGATATGAAAACAAAATATTCCCCAGATTGGGATTCGAATCCACAACCGTCGTGTTTGCAGTGATATGTGAATAAATAATAATAAGTAACTTTAAGTGCAAAAAAAGCCTATTAGGCCTGAGGCCAGTCGTGGCACAGGGGCACAAAGTGTGACTGTAAAATCGACTGGTTGTGGGTTCGATCCCCACTCGAGGACATGAAATATTTATTGCGTGCGTTGAATTCCGCCACTCAACATGCAACGTCTCCTGAACCCAACGGAAAGTGGGGAACGGAGTTTGTTAACACTAGGTTCCCTCTGCCTACTCTGCTGTGTGCGGGATACAGCGTGAAGCTGAAGAAGAAAGGGAAATGCAAAAAAAAAATTATAAAACGCTTTTTAAGCATTTATATATTAACGGATATTCTTATTAATATAATGATTGAAATTAGTGCTCTAAAAGGTTGCGTGTGGGTTTTGCGCATGACGTTTTATTATTATAATTTGCAACAGCAACGGGAATGAAGCCGTGACATAAAGATTGTATCTGCTAATAAGAGGGTATTAAAGCTTTGCTTTATTTTTATTATTCTGTTAGAGAGAGAAAAGAGAAATATGTAAAATAACGCAAGCATATAGCAGTATGGGAAGAAACAATATTGTATAAAGACACTCCGGTTTCAGCCTGAAATCGAGACTGAATGTTGAGTGGCGGAACACAACACCGTTTTTTCAAAATGTACCTAAATAACTCGTTTGTATAGACTTTTATGCAATTGCGCCTCGGATGCTTATTATTATAAAATTCAAAAATATTAAACGAATTGATTACAACGTTTTTCTTATATTTAAATAGCACTAAACCACCTTTTTTAAGATATAGAAACTACTACTTTAAATTTAATTATTTAACATTCTTAGAAATATAAATATCACTCATTGCTTAACAAATATTAAGTAACATATAAACTTTTAAAATGTCTACGGCTATCAAATATTGAATTACATATTATGCATTTAAAATGCTATATTTATTCTACATCACAGTAAGAGGTTGATGGATGTATTACATAATGTTCAAATAGAGTTGCATTCTAAATGTTTATTGTACGATTGACAGAAGTATTTGCAATACGTTAGTTTAAGCTTATACGTGATATAAATTTGATTGAATAAAAATGTCTATGAAGTGCTTTATTTTTAATGCCTTGCTTTATCTTTTTACAAAAAAAAAACCTTTTTTCCATATTTACTTGTTTTCTTTTTCGAATAATATATCCCACATTTAAGTGGTTGAGGTTAAAGAACAGGTGATAAGTAATTCTTGAAAAGGGAATAATACTCGCACATTTCCGTTTTCCATTTTACATCGATTTCTTAAGGCATTGCGTGTTGAGTGGCGAAACTCAACGCCGCGCTTTGCCTCGTTACCAGAACAAGGAAATGAATATATAAATATTTCATTCTCCTGTGTGGGAATCAAACCAACAATCGTCACATTTACAGTCGCACGCGTGTGCCCCTGCGCCACGACGGGGCACAAGCGTGTGCTAATTTTAAATTGTAGTTTTATATAATCGGGTTTTTTCTGTGATCAGAATTCCAATTATCACATTCAATCAGACAAATTCCTAAGTATTTCCTAAGCCTTGTTAAGTGTTTTTTGTTTGACTTTACAAGTGCTATACCTAACATATTTTATATATTACAAAAAGTAAGATTTTAAATTAAATATACGACAAGAGAAGGGAGTGAGAATGTGTATCTTTATTATATTTATTTATTAACGTAAAAATTATATTCAAGTAATAACATGAATTTTCTATGGATTAATTATTGAAATTTTCAAAATTTGTAATAATCTGACGAAAAACGTATAACTGAATCTACTATAACTCTCCGACATATATAATTTTAGTATCGCTAAGGTAATAAAAAGAAATACACAAAATTACACAAAAGTTTGACCACGGTTGTTACACAATAAACTAAATTCTCTACATCACTAGTATATACATACATACATACATACATATATACATACGTAGTACTCAACTGATTGCGCTTGCATAACCCAATCAACTCACAAAAGCATTGCCTTTTATGTGCTTTCCGCTGAATGAGAGTGAGATAATCGGAATTAAAATACCTTTGATTCTTGATACGGTGACTTTAATTAATGATACCCCTTTTTTATCCTCAATTATATTAAGTTTTAAAATTAAGAGTAATCAGTGATTTAGATCTTCCCAAAAAAGTTATGTTGAGAAACTCAATTTTTTTTTATGTAAAAATTATATAATAATATAATTGTATTCCCATATTTTTTATTCTATAACGTTATGATATTAATGATCAAAATAGTTGTAATATCATGGATATGATGTTTGTTAATCAAGCGATTTCTTCTATATTATTTGTGTTTATATCGTCGGAGTAAAAAAAGCAAAGAATATAGATTTCTGTATACTATAAACGATTAACTACTCTTAATGAATAAAAAGCACTACGAATTAAGCTGTAATGGAAAACCTCTCATTTATGTCTTTGTTTCATGTCCATTTGCTTACTGTTTAATTTTATTAATAAAAGTGGTATAACTCAAAAGGTAAATTTTCAATATAAAAAAATTAAACAAAATAAAAAATACACAAGTATATTTCACTAGTAGTACACAATATCAGAAATCATCATCAGAATCAAGTTTATTGATATTTTCAGCAGTCAGCGGGCTGGTTTATAAGCAATTACAAAAATCCATGTATATTACATTTAACACGTTCTAAATTTACTTAGTTTCATCTGCGCAGATGTCCATTATCTCTTTGTATCTACAATTTACATATATATGGGTCATTCTGATAAAATCTATTTATACATCACCTGTCTAGAGACGTCGTAATTTTATTTGTCAGAGTAACAGTATTACAAATATATACCTTTAATATATTTTTTTCAGCTTCACGCTGTATCCCGCACACAGCAAGGTAGGCATAGGGAACCTATTGTTAAGACACTCCGTTCCCCACTTTCCGCTAAGTTCTGGAGGCATAGCGGGTTGAGTGGTGAAATTCAACGCCGCGCTTTGCCTCGACACCAGAGCTAATAAATGCAAATATAAATGTAAAAAAAAATTTAAATTCCCCGAGTGGGGATCGAACCCACACCCAGTCGATTTTACAGTCACACTTTGTGCCCCTGCGCCACGACTGGCCTCACCTTTAATTTTTTTTAACTAATAGTAAATTATTTCAGAAGCCATATCTTTCCGCAATTTTTTTTTTACAATAAATTTTAATTAAAACTGTATCTTATTGGGCGTTAGGCCACTTTTGTATTGCCAGTGTCAATTAATCATACGATCGTGATTACACCGCGGTCCACGACTTTATTAATCAGATGTAATCACGATTTAGCGTAAATGTGTGATTGTGATTAATGCTGGTAATTTTCGATTCACAAATATGGTTCGATATTTTAGTTCCTTATTTGTTTATTGCGCTTAGGTACATATATGTATATCTGTGGTAGTTGTGGGACAGCTGACTGACTATAAGCGCAATGATTGTGGGTTCGATTCCCACTCAGAGCAATAATAATATTTTTTTTCCTTTTCTCGTTCTCGTAGACAAAGCCGCCACGCAATACGAAATGCCTCGAAAGTTGGCGGAAAGAGCTACTAGGATATTTTTTTAAGTTAATGAAAACGCATTATAGCAATAACTATAATCTTTAGAAGGTACAAACACTATGAACAGAAGTATCAAAAGAAGTGGAAACCGGAGACTATATATCAATAGATTTTATCTAAGTAGACAGATTCAGGTTGATGCCGGAAATGCGTAAAGTTAGAAAAAAGAACGTTTACACGGTAGAAAAAAACCTTTATGAAATACAGTAGCTTTTACTTATTGTAATTGAAAATATTTACATCATCATTTCGAGATAGAAATATTAATCAGTTCATAAATCTTAGTTTTGTAATAGTATTGTTTTACATACCAAAAAGTTTATTTTTTAAATAGCATATAACCAGTTAGGGGATCTAGTGTTCATGCATTCTGTGCTCTACACACCTCCCAGTTTTCGATAAATACAATATTACAAATAAGATAAATACTTTTCATTTCCTCTCAATGAATTCTATTCATTTCTTCGTTCTGGAACCAGGACTTATGAATAAATGAATATAAAATATTGTTAGTATTTATAATCGATATATAAATTATTAAAAAAAGATTATAAAGTTAAGTTTAAGTTCAAAGATAAGTTTTTTTTCTGAACACTATAAATAGTTAATTATAGGATAATATAATTTATATAATACTTTTTATTTTGCTTCGAGGCTTATAATTGTGATAATGAATGCTTAAATGCTATGTGAATTTCCTTTTTGTTACAGAAATTACAAACTCATTTTGCTAGAAGACACAGCTACATATGTAAGTATATACATGTATTTGAAAGATCTTATTTATTGCTCTCTGTATATTGTAGAATAGTAAAGTAGGCAGAGAGAATCTAGTGAAAAGACATTCTGTTCTCCAATTTCGTTGAGATGCGGATCTTAATGCCTTCTTAACTTCACTGCGTCTTATTTGCTTATTTGCTGGAGTGGGAATCGAACCCAAAACCATCGTGCTGACCTTCCTCCAATGTCCCAGTCTGGCAAGATGGCCTAATTTTTTATCTGATTCATAAAATACTTTTATACTAACGAACACTCTTATCTCTTAATATTCAAAGCCTGTGCTTGTTTACACTAATTGTCTTCAGCCTCGTTATATAATTTCATCATAAAAACGTCGGCATTTTGGACTTGAAACGAGGTTTTATAAAAATATCGTTTTATAAACTGAAATAAACCATTTACCCGTTAATTACACGTGTAACGGAACACGTTGTTATTGTGAGATACAACTCGAATGTTTGTATTATTTGAGCGGAAATGTAAGAATAAAAATCATAATTATATGTGTAGGAAGCGCTTATTAGAGGCAGTGCAGTCATACGTCTAATGTTTAGAAGTCGACATATTGGTTTATATCAAAATTTGTGTTGATTAAATAGATTGTGCTTAAATTAATAAATAATATATATATTTTTAAATGTATTTCTTTAACAGTTATATTTAACTATTTTTGTGAATACTTTACGTTGATAAATTTTTATGAAAGGTTTAAGTGCATGTAAGCAATATTACTCTTGTACTTTTGCTGATTAAATATAATAAATTGCTTGGTTAGTTTTTACTTCGTTGAATAAATAGTTATATTAAGTAATATTCTATACATCAAATATTAACACAAACGTGTGACTGAAATGAAGTATTGTGGGTCCGTCACCGATTTCCACTCGGTAAATGAATTATTATTTATTAATATTTTAATTTCTTCGCTCTGGTACTAAGGCAAAAGCGTTGAGTTCTGCCTCTTAACACGCACTGCCTCGAAAATTCAGCTGAAAGTGGGGAACGCTCCCTTATGCTAGGCCACCTCTGCCTACCGCAGGGTATATGCGGGATACAGCGTGAAGCTGAAATAAAAATCAAATAGATATAATGTCTCAAGTCTACATTTTACTTAATAACTCATTACTATCATTTATTTAACAAAAGGACGATGCCTCGAAGGGCTAATGAGCAGTCCTTGTAGAATAATGTGGACGTTACAATGCAACTGCACATACGAGTAGGAGCAACATTCAAGCGTCGCATGTAAATCGGTCGATTGATTTTTTTAGTGTAGCCGCTTTGGTTCAGTGATTTGCATATGTATTCTGTTTTTAGACTTCATTTGGCGTCTTAATGGAATTTTACTTTGTAAAGTATTACAATTAGTATCGTTGTTATGAATTTTGATAATTAATTTTCAGGTATTTTTCCTATGCATTGATTCCGTCGTGTCGCAGTGTCACAAGCGTACGCGACGGTTGTGGGTTCGATCCCCAATTCAAAAGAAAATCATCATTTAATATTTTCATTTCGTCGATCTGGTAGCAAAGCAAAGCGAAGTGTTAAGTTCCGCCTTTCAACACGCATTGCCTCGAGAATTCGGCTGAAAGCTTATTATTGATAAAATACTCACGTAGCCGTACTGTAATTACGTAATTAAGTCGAGGACTTTAAATATTTTTCCAAATATGTTATTTTTATAGCTTTTTTCATGCATCAGCTGCCTACTGTAAGGGACAGGTAGAGAAAACATGGACATTAATTACTTTGGTCTTTACTTTCTTTCATTTAGACATTGGACATAGGCTGCGATCCATACAGCTTATCTAAATAAAAATAAAACATATACACATATATTATTAGAACATTAAAAAAATAAAAGTTAAATTAAAATATTGGGATTAGAACCCACAACCATCCTGCTCGGTTAGACACGCTACAAATCTTCCAGTATAGCGTCAAATTGTTACGTTACCCCTTATTACACTTGATTGATTTTAAATGCAAAGAGCCCCACATAAGTATCTAATTGTGCCAAATCCGTTTCTAAAGGAAACGAGAAATAACAAAAAAAAAAAAACAAAATAACGATACATGAATTTGAGATACCGCCTAAACAACTAATTCTGTAATTCATTCAGTAAACATTGGCTTTACAAAAAAAAATTTTTTTTTGTTATATATTTTTTTCACATGGAATTATAAAACAACATGTGTCGTCATATTTCTTGTACCTTATTAAAATCAGTGTCAGGTAAACCTATGTTTTCTATTGTTCGTTTTTTTTAAGGAAATACAAATAAATTTAAAATTCGATAGCTACCTGAGCTCGAGTACGATTTTCGGAATTTTGATTTTTGAAAAAAATTCGATGCTCGCCGCAAACATTGTTTTTGTGCTGTATTTAATTTATGTTCCAGTTGTCGCAAACATTTTTGTATTAAATAATACAAAAATGTACATTTAATCATATAAATATATGATTAAATGATGGCTTGTAGTACGTTACAGAAGTCTATTTGAATACGTGTAGTATAATATATATTTAAATTTATATGATACGTTATAGTAATCTATAATTAAAATAACTATAATCATTACTTTTTTTTTCTGAAGTCTATACTTTATATCTTTATACATAATTCTATATTTTTATTCAAATCAAAAGTAACAGTTTCAATCTAATTAAAAAAAGATATATATTTATTATAATACATTTAAAGAAAATAAAGGTTTTCGATCTCTGATTTTTTAGCAGTAATCAAAAAACTTCACAGCAGGTTTTCGCTGTGGGTGAATTCATAAACGTTCTATATTCTAAGTTTCAAGGGTACATTGCGTGTTTAGTTTGACTTTTGCCTTAAATACCGCAATGTATTACCGTAATGTATTGATGAAACGAGACACATAAATCTTGTGTAAGGGCGGACAGTCTTAGGACGTCATATGGTGATCATTACGAATTTACCTTTGCTTTTACGATTGATAAAAAAACTACAAGTTATTGCAATATCATTTAATAGAAAAAAACTATCTTTACTTCAAACTTTAACAATGCTGTTATTTTTAAATTTATTATTTAAGTATAAATTTAGATATGATATGTAAGCAGTAATATAACAAAAAAAATCAGCTTCATACTGTATTCCGTACACAGCAGGGTAGGCAGAAGGAACCTAGTGCTAAGACACTCCGTTCCCCACTTTCCG